>JAFEMH010005440.1:0-163043 GCA_022495995.1 Adenophora triphylla var. japonica | reverse complement strand
GATATTGATGGTGTTTAGGGTGGTAATCGATGGAGGATTTGAGAGGGAATCAGTTGGGTATGGCGGAAATGATATAGACATGGTGGAAGAGAGAAGAGAGAAGAGAGAGCTAGAGAGAGAGAGAGCGAGCGAAAACGAACATATAAGAATAGAGAGAGGGGGCAGCAACCATGGCATAAGAGAGAGGGGGGGAAGTGATGACGATATATGGATATTTCGGGGGAAGCAACGCCTAGAGAGGGAGTAGAGAGAAATTGAGAAAGAAGAGCTATGGAATATAAAAGGGAATATTTTGTACACTATAAAGTAAGGTCAGTTTAGGAATTTAGAAATGCCCACACTAGTGTCTCCGGCCTCGAATCTTTCTTTAAGCGTTTGTTGAGAAGAAGGTCTCTTTTTCTTTCTGGGGGAGTCACCTCTTATCAGGTCTTGAAATTCAGTGTCAAGGCATTTTGAGCATTCACATACGTCATACCAGATGTGCACGTCCGACGAGGGGTTGACTAGGAGATGCGAAAGAATTGGCTCAGCAACAATCGACTTTGATTCCCATTTAATGAAGTTTGCACTGTTGTTATTTGGGAAAGGATTCCCGACTGTGTTAGGGCCACGGGGACGTTCCAGCTTTCCATCTTCTATTAGCTTCTGAATTTCATATTGCAGACCGATGCAATTATCAGTCATGTGCCCATAATACTGGTGGAAGGTGCAATACTTGTTTACGTCAATATTGGCCGTGAGATTTCTTGACTTGTAGTTCTCCACAGGTTTGAGCAGACCTTCTTTGATCAATCCCTCTAACATTTTGCTTGGAGGCATGTCTAGCTTGTCAAAAAGAAGGAAAGGTTGCCTCCTAGAAGAGTCCTTGTTTCTTTGGGCTTGTTAGTACCCGGCCCGAAAAAAGGGTATTCTAAATACTTGGGTCCGGTTTAATACAAAACCCTAAAAATCTATTCATTATTCTGTCTCCTCCGCCGTCATCCGCATGCGTGGAAAGTACGCCAGGAGATAGTGCCGATCGGCCCTTCTTCCTCTAAATGGCCGATCGAACCTTTTAATTCGTGCCGATCGACCCTTCCTTTATTGTGCCGATCGACCCTTATTATTAGGGCCGATCGACCCTTATTATTAGGGCCGATCGACCCTTTATTTCGGTCCAGCCCAATTACCGAAACACTATAAATAGAGGTGCCCGGCTCCCTACTTTCACACACAATCTCTCCGGGAGAAACGAGAATACTCTTGTTTTACCCACAGTTCTTTTTACTCTCTTCGAATCGCCCTAGATTCGATCCCCAAAGTCTTGCTACAATTGGTAAGACTCTCTTTAATATTTTGTTCTTTATTATTATTGTCTTTATTATTTATTGTTTGCATGCTTAGTATATTTTAATTACTTTATCTCTTGCTTATGTCATATATGCTAGATTTAGGGTTGTTTTAATATATTTAACTATGTGATAGCCGAGGATGATCTAAGGTTTCGCCCTAAGAAACCCAATGGATCTAGGAACTATTTCTTTCCTTCCACCTTAGTTATAATTATCCCATGATCAACAATCCCCCAAGGATGAACGTTGATTAGTGCACCTTCCGAGGGCCTAACTCAAAGGTTCTAGGGTGTGATCATCAATTAATTCTTTCTCTCCCCTCCTCCTTATGCATGATCCCGTTTCTTCTATCTATTCCTGTAAACACCGCACACAACCAACACCCCACATGCTAGAAAGACCGATCCGTCGGGCAATAGGAGTGATAACGTTTCTTCTTCTGTTGTAACTTGACCCCCGAACCCAATTAACTGTTTAGCCTTTTTTCAAAGCTTTGGGCTATATCAAAGTGGCGTGGCGACTCTCAAAATTAAACTAATATTTTTAATATGGTTTAAAGCGAGTGTCACTAAATGAATATCCCATTTCGATCCGACATTTTTATGATTAATTATTTCAAACCTCCGAATGCGCGTTGCATCGGGACGGGGTATTCACAGTGGCGACTCTGCTGGGGACTGTTTTGAAATCTTTTCAAACTAAGTGGGTCAGACTTTCGTTTCTTTTAATGGTGTTGTATTTTGCTTTCTTTTTATTTTCTTTACTCTTAACTGTTGCATTGCATGCATGCATTTCATGTAAATAAAAAATCTTTCTCTTTTTTCTCTAAAAAAGAATTAGACTTCTCTACCTCACACTACCACTAGAGTCCGTGTCACACTGCACAGACACCCTTTTACCCTTCGGAGAAGCCAAAGTGCGGGAAGTGTGGTGATCATGTCGCCTCCCTTCCGAGTCTCACTTGGCCATCCACTCATCAGTGCGCTTCGGCTGCACGGTGGGAGCCTAAAACCTAACCCTTGCGTCACCCACTTTTCTAGGAATACACTCCATATGACCGGTTGGTTTGACTAGATTTTTTATGTAGACAATTAATGGGGTCTTTATGTTAAGGCACCACGAACCAATGATAAGTCAAGATCTATCGAGAGATTAAGAGCACTAAAAATTGATTTCCTTTCAAAGGACGTGCTATGTGAGGACGAGTGATATATTGTTAAAGGATCTTAGCCTATCATTGGTTTGCAGTACTTTTCATAAAAATCATATTAACTGTCTATGTGAGAAGGTTAGTCGTTAGGATTCACCACTTTAGGATATTTAGTTAGTTGCGAAAAAGGGGTATCCCTTCCAACCTTAGTAGGACTAAAATGTACAAAGCTTTTGTAAATAAAAAAGGTCAAGCTAGTACATCGCATCGAGTCAACCCTTGTCCTAAAACCGAGTCTTTTCTCGATACTTCCGCAGAGCTAAGGTCGGGCCGCGTTCTTCATTCAACAATGACAACCTTGCCTCCATCAACTACTCCAAGCGCACTCCGCCGCCTCTCGCAACCGGCTCTACACCCGCCACTTCAATGGAAGGTCCCGCCAACCCCAACTTCAATGACATTCCGCCCGCTTCCGCACGCCTACTTTGCCGGTTTAACCATGAGGGTTGAGAAACTTGAAGAGCGTAATCGCACTTTGAAGAACCACAATCAAGAGCCGAAGGATCATTTTGTCGAGGAACTCGCAAAAGGGGACACAAGGTTATCTTGATGGGGAATGAAGTGGTCGATGTTGAAGATGAAACTGTCAATGCTCCTAATCCCGTCAACCCCAATGCACCTACCTTCCCTCTACCCAACTACGTCCCAAGCAGCTACAATAATGTTCCACCACCAGTCATGTATGGGAGCTCGAGCAAATCCAAAAGACCTTATCAACCTCCTGCCAACACACCCAAGGACCACTTTGCTAATCTACCCCCTCCCACTTTACCCTTCAATTATTCCGGCCATCATATTCCTACCTACTCCACCTCCCCTATCATCACTCAACCCCCAGCCATGCAGAACTCCAACATTGCTACAGACCCGACTGTGTTAGCATTGATTGAACAAGTGAAAGCATTAACCGAGCAAATGGGAAAGCAAGGCGTGTCCCCCATCAAGATGCTTAATCCGAGCAAGGTTGCACCCCTACCTCAAGATTTCAAGATGCCCAAGATGGCCATGTTTGGAGGAGTTACTTGCCCAAAGACACATTTAGACAGTTATACGTTGGCGATGAGGGCTAAAGATTGTACACCCGAACAAATGGCAAGAATGTTCCATAGCACATTGGAAGGGGCCGCTCTCCGTTGGTTTCTTGAAGTTGAACGAGGAGGAAAGTGGATACTGGGACAAGGTTAGTAGGGTGTTCTCCGAAAAGTATCAAGCAAACATGGATTGGGCAAGTGAATCGAGCTGATTTGGAGCACACGCTTCAAAAGAATGGAGAGTCGATTTATGACTTCTACAAACGTTGGAATGATAAGTTGAGCGAAATTCAAGATCCGCCCAAGGAGAATGAACAAATGTATATTTTACAAGTGTTTGTTACCCGGACACAAGTTGGCAATTGGTAATGGTTATTTTCCCAATCTTAGGGAAATGGTGGATTCGGCGTACGTTACGAGAGTGGCATCACCGGAATCACTCCACCAAAGGACACCGGGCCGCTAATAATTCATTCCGCTATAGAGCTCCCGCCAATACCGCAAAGAAAGAAAGAGCCCGTGGGGCAAGTAAATTATGTGCAAGGGGAAGCCGCTGATGTTCAAGCCGTAATGAGGGGGAATAACAAGATTCACCGCGAGAGAGAAGTGTTTGATGATTTTGGAATGCCAATGGGCAAGGTTTTCGAAGTGCTAGTAAAGAAGGGCTTGGTCAAGCCGCTTGAGAATTATGAACCGTTAAACCCGAAGGAAGGCTTAGATGCTTCTAAGTATTGCCACTACCACAAGTACAAGGGTCACACTACTGATTACTGCCTTCAGTTCAAACGGTTAGTACAAGACTTGATTCGGCAAGGTAAGGTGGAGAAGCCAAAATCTCCTAATGTCGTGGGGAATCCCCTCCCTAACAATAGGATCCACATGGTAGAGGGTAATTTTATCAGTTTGGTAGAGATGGAAGATGCTTTTAAGAAACTGGGGCTGTCAACGGAGGAAGTGTTCTCAGCCATTGTCAGAAAGGGATTGCTTGTGCCAGATTTGTCCGAGTATGTTGGTTTTGCTTTGAAAAGGGCTGTGCAGAAGCTCATCATTGAAGGGAAGATAGAGAATCCTAGTAAGATAGTTGGTAGTGATATTGCTATGGTAGAGAAAGACCTCACTGATCGAGTCGAGTCTGTTGTGACAGACGGTGAGGCATTTATGTCAGTTTGTACTCTGAGTTCAATTAATAAAGAATTTTCTTGTTATATGCTGTCTTTTGAGGAACTGTCTAGAGAAGTGGCCTCGTTAAGTGATGTTTATGAGGAAGAGAGTCCTAAACCTCTCTCGTTGGCTGAAATTCACACAGAAGTATCTGACATGGAAAAGAATGGGGTTAATCTACTCACGAGGTCCTAAAGGTGTATCGCGTAAGATAAAGGGAGCGAAGAAAGTCTTTGGCCCGAAAACGGAGGTGATAAATCCCGAGTAAGAGGATCCTATTCTCACGCAGCTGAAGCTAACCCAAGCCAATATATCCTTATGGTCCTTGCTAACGTCCTCGTATGCCCACAGGATGATGTTGGAACAGAATCTTGCTGCGACTTTGGTGCCGTCTGATACAAAGCCAGAAGATGTGACGCAGATGATCGGCAACATACACTTTGGGAATATCATTACATTTTCAGTAGTTGGACATGCCTGGAGTTTGGATCGGATCATAATGAACCACCGCACATTACTATTGAAGTCAACGGAAAAAGGTTGCCACGTATTTTCATTGATAACGGTTCTCATGCGAACATACCGCTTCCGTGATGATGGACGCCCTGATCTAAGTCCCACAGATTTGAGACCTTCGCCCATTCCGTGCGAGGATACGACTCTACTAGCCGGCCGTTGTTGGGAATAATCGCTTGCCTCTTACTTGCGGGACCACTACTATGATTGCCGAGTTTCAAGTCATAGACATACCTTCCACCTTCACCATGCCGCTGGGTAGGCCATGGTTGCATCGATGAATGGAGTCCCTTCCTCATTGCATCAATGTGTGAAATTCCGCCTGGGCGATCAAGTGACAGCTCATTTACAGCGATCCGTAACATCTCAAGGATCAAGCACCGGGGAAAGCCGGTCCTACGTATTCAAAGACGAAGAGGGTAGTTCAATGTTCAGCGGTTTTCGCCTAATAGCACAGCAAAGTGCTGCGCGGTAGACCTCACAAAGACATCGGACAGAGTACGACCAAATGTTAGGATGATGAGGAACATGGGATTTGTACCAGATCGGGCCGGGTGAACATCTCCAGTGGACCTACGCAAGCAATGGAAGCTACCGATCATCGCAAAGCAGTACGGTTTAGGCTATGTTATTACCCCCGAAGATCGGGCCGAAGAGAAAAGAATTGAAGTTCCTCAAGAGGGCAAAGCTACCCTACGAGAAGCCGCAGATGAGGCCATACCGCCTTTCCCTCAATAGTTACTTTGTCAAGGAGGGCGAAGAATTCTCTTGCATGGAGTTTAGCGAGCCTTGGTTTGATCACACAGCAGCCGCAGAAAGGTTTTGAAATCTTCAGTGGATACAGAGGTTGATAGGTCGAAGCCGAAGACGGTTCTCATGGATCCACGTCAAAAGAGAGGCAAGGTTGTCACACCAGAGCCGGTACATCATCAAGACTCAAGATGAGTTGGCCAATCGCCTAGGCGTGTATCTTTGGATGAGCCGTTGGTTGAGAACATTGCAGCTGCAGGATGCAGTAAGAATGGGATGGTCGAACCTCAAAAGATTTGGGGAATCTGAATATAGAAGATGATATGGTTGCAGCCATTGGAGCAGAAAGCAGCAGACGATACGGATCCAAGGACGTTGGTGACACCCATGGTTGGAAAGTCAAGAATTGGTGCATATTTGGCGGACCCGTAGCCACGAAGGAATACATGGTTGAAGAGCCGGGACCGATGCCTCCTCCCGTCGAGTCTCCCCGGTTCCCCCAAGTCCTCTCGTTTCTTCCGAGTCGTCCGTTTTGTTTGAGCCGATGTGTTTTCTTTTGAGTTTCGAGTCTTCCTCTAAGTCTCGATGACCTCACGTCGAGGACTTTGACTTAGTTGCAAATGTTGTTTTCCCTTTCGCTATGAATGAAAAGCTAGATCTTTCCGAGTATCCCTCATAGCCAATCTTTTAAATGATAAATTAACTAAAAATAATGCTCAACTTAATCAAATTAACCTAGTTGATAATGATTCATTAGAAGAAGCGTACACACTAAACAATGAATACATTAAAGAAATTTCTGAGCAAGTTATTAATCAAAGGGAAGGTCGAGCCCAAGCTGCCGATGAGGTGTTATCGTGTATTAATTTGGGAACGGAAGAGGAGCCGAGAGAGACGCAGATTGGAAGCTTCTTCGAAGGGACTGAAAGAGAAGCATTGATCGAGTTGCTTAAAGAATATTCGGATGTGTTCGCATGGTCATACAAGGATATGCCGGGCCGGATAACTCGATAGTGGAGCACAGAATACCGCTAGCACCGCACGCCAAGCCTCGCTGCGTAAATTGCGCCGCATTAAGCCGTAATGGTCTCTCGCAAGTTAAAGAAGAGATAGAGAAGCTCCTCCGAGTAGGCTTTATCGTAGTTATCGAGTATCCAACGTGGTTATCTAACATTGTGACGGCCAAGTCGAATGGCAAGGTTAGAGTTTGTGTTGACTTCCGAGATCTCAACAAGGCTAGTCCAAAGGATGACTTCCCACTGCCCAACATCGACATGTTAGTAGATGCCACTGCTAACTACGAGGTCAAGTCCTTTGTAGACGGTTTTGCAGATATAATCAGATCAAGATGGCGGAGGCACTCAAGAGAAGACAGCTTTCACCACGCCATGGGAACATACGTTACACCGTAATGCCATTCGGGCCGAAGAATGCAAAGGGGCCACATACCGTAGAGCGGTCACAAAGCATTATTCCATGACATGATCCATAAGGAGATTGAGGCGTATGTCGACGATATGATCATTCATTCCAAGGGGTCGATGATGGCATTTTATTGATTTAAGAAAGTTCTTCGACAAAGCCGCGAGAGCACTCCAATGCGTCCGAATCCCGCCAAGTGTACATTTGGGGTCATCCGAGGAAAGGTCCTAGGTTACATGGTCACCGAACGCGGAATTGAGGCGCATCCGAGGAAGATTCAAGCTATCATGGAGATGAGGCCACCACATACCGAAAAGAAGTTAAGGGATTCATGGGACGGCTACAATACACGCCCGCTTCATTAATCAATCGACTACTATGTGTGAACCGATTTTTAGACTAATGAAGAAGACCGCAAGTATAGATTGGGACCGGAAGTGTCAAGAAGCCTTTGAGGAAATCAAGAGATACTTGGTCAATCCCCTATCCTTCGCCCCCACATTCGGAGAAACCGTTGCTATTGTACCTAACAAGAATCGATACACTGGGGCTATGCCGGCACAGAAGCCAAGGACTCTCGGTGGAGAACGCCGTTTATTTCGTTAGTCGGAAGCTACAGGGAGTGAACTAAATTATTCAACGTTGGAAAAACTTGCACCGGCTAGTTTGGGTGGTTAACAAACTCAAGCATTACTTGTCGCACATCCGATTCTACTCGGTGTCAAAAATGGATCCGATTAAGTATTTGTTCGACAAACCTTCTCTCGTCCATGAGATTAGCCAAGTGGTCGGTATTCTGGGGAATTCGATATCACCTACGTGCCGAGAAAAGCAGCTTAAAGGGAGAGCCATGGCGGATCATTTAGCGTAGTTTCCAAGCACGTAAGAACAGGGGCTTGAACCGGAATTTCCAGACGAGGGATTTTCAACCTCGATACGTAAGAGAGATGGCAACTATTCTTCGATGGGGCCGCAAACAAGAGAGGCAACTGAGTGGGAATCCTTTTGGTAGATCCCAAAGATGAGCACACCCCCATCGCCATCAAACCGAATTTTACAACCACCAACAATGCAGCTGAATACGAGGCATGCATAGCCGGTTTAGAAGCAGCCTTGGAGCGTAATGTAAAGGAGTTGGAGGTATATGGAGACTCAGCTTTAATTATCAATCAGACGTCTAAGAAGTGGAAGACTGTTGACCCCTACCTGCAGCAGTACCAGATTCACATGGAAGAGCTAGTTAAGCAATTCAGGGAGGTAACATTCCATTATCTACCTAGAGACGTAAATAGATTCGCCGACGCTTTAGCTACGCCGGCTTCTTTGGTCGAAATTCTCACGGGATGTCTCAGAAACCATTCGTAGTTGGCCTGAGAGAGAACCCAACTTCATCGCTACGAAGCCTACTGCTGCGAGATTCAAGCTGACATCGAAGAGAATAAGGATCCGTGGTATGCACAAATCTATGAGTATCTCAAGAAGGGCGATGTGTCTTTTCTAGGAGACGTGAAAGCCAAAAGCTTGCAGGCATTGAAACGATCGCGGATGCTTTGTTCTACTGGATGATATGTTGTACAAAAGACACTACGATGGTCTCTTGTTACTCTGTGTAGACGCGAAACGAGCAGAAAGGATCATGGAAGAAGTACACGATGGCTTATGCGGTCCACACATGAACGCCAGAATGTTGAGACAGAAAATCACACGGTTGGGTTATTATTGGGTCACTATAGAAGCCGACTGCATCCAGTTTGTGCGGAAATGTCCCAAATGCCAAATGTGTTCCAATTTGAACCATGTGCCCCCTCACGAGTTGTATAGCATGGTAACCCCTTGGCCATTTGCGACATGGGGGATTGATGTGATTGGCAAGATTACACCGCCGGGAAGCAATGGGCATTGTTTTGTATTAGTAGTCATGTGGATTACTTCACCAAGTGGATCGAGGCAAAATCTTACAAGGTGTTGACTTCCAAAAAGGTGGCACAGCTTCATTAAGGAGGACATCATGTGCAGTATATGGAGTACCAAATGAGATTATCTCGACAACGGGTCCCACTTCGGCGGAGATTGTGACAAATTACCGGCAGAGTTTAAGATTACCCAAGCACAAGTCTTCCCCTTATAGGCCTCAGACCAACGGAGCAAGCAGCTAACAAAACGATTGAGCGTATAATCGAAAGACAACCGATTCGAGGTAGGGACTGGCCCGAGAAACTACCATTGGCACTTTGGGGATATAGAACTTCCGTTCGTACAGCCTACAAAGCGAAAGTCCTTTTGCTCGACATATGGGATGGAGGCAAGACTCTGCTGAGTTAGAAGTCCCATCTTTGAGGATCTTATTAGAAAATCAAGTAGCGGAAGTTGAATGGCTCCGCAGCCGATATGATCAGTTGGCCACACTTGACGAGCGCAGACTCAAAGCCATGGAACACATCCGAGCCTATCAGAGACGGACAAAGAAGGGCTTTCAACAAAAAGGTGCAGCCCTTAGACATTAAGGAAGGAGATTTGGTTTTGAAGCAAAGAACTTCCCAATAAGTTCAATCCTCTTGGGAAGTGGGCCCCTACATGGACCGGCCCGTATGTGATCAAGAAGATATTTTCGGGTGGAGCAGTTAAAATGGCAGATTTGGATGGCAACGAATTCAAGGAGCCCACCAACCTCAGCAAGCTCAGACGCTACTATGATTAAGCTCTTCCTCCCCCTCTAAATAAATAAAAAAAAAACGCAAAAAGAAGCCCGCTAGATTGAAAACCCGCAAAGGGCGGTCTAGCAATAAAAGAAAGGGTGCGTTCAAAAGCTCGCTAGATTGAAAACCCGTAAAGGGCGGTCTAGGCAAAAGTTAGAGCAAACAAATAAAATAAAAACATTGTCCCGCTTCTATCTCCCCTTTCTAAAAATAGTAGCTTGATGAAAATGAACTACGACGACCTGAGCCCCTTGGTTCTCATTGTAAAAGGGGAACGTAGGCAGCCTTAATCGGCGCGGTCCAAAAAATAAATAAAAATCCAATCTGTTTTTACTAAAGCAATAAACTTTTTCATTCCCACAATCAATGCATGATTACACTTATTTGATGAGTCTAAGCTCGACTATACTAATGACTAAATAACTTGCAAAAGAAACTAAAAAATTAAAAGACAAAATAAATAACTAATGTGTCTGCATATGACTGTGGGTGGATACTCGGACATATAAGGTCTACTCCTTGGCACTAGGCCCCTCATCTCCGTCCTTCTTCTTCTTGGCAGCTCGTCGAGTCGGTTTCTTCTTATTCTCTCTCTTAAAATAAGGCGAATACTTCTTCTTCAATGGGGGAACCTCCTCGATCGCCTTACCCTTCAACTTCCGCTCCATCTTCTTGGGAGGATTCTCCTCCACTGTGTCTAGAGAAATCCCCAAAGCCTCCCTGTCTCTGAGAAAACGGCTCGAAGATATGTTAGGGACCAATCTCCGTCTCAAGTCATACAAAGTCTCCCTCATCGGTCCCAAGTTTTCTTCATACCATGTCAAATAAGCATGCGACAAATGAGTGCTAAGGGTCCGCTGTGCAAGATAGACTCGTGGCATCCCATGAGAACTCCATAAGCTTACCATCAAAACTGAAACACCAACGTCCATTGGAAGGACTTTGGCAGAATCATCAAACTCAGAAGTTCCCCAAGTTTGAGGACGGACCTGCTCCATGCCATATTGCCGAAGTACCCGCTCTGCATAGTAAAAGGTGGTGGTCTCAAAAGCTGGGTACACGAATCAGGCATTGCCCAAGCTGAAAGGCTCCGAATGAAGGAGAGGCCCCAATGCTGTACTCGCCACTGAATCCTATCAGTATCCACCTCCGCCAAATACATCTTCCACTCCCGTTCTGACAAGCCGGAAAGCGGATCAATCTTCCTCCTACAACCATGAAACCAAGGCCTAACACTCGAAGGTGGAATCTCCAGAACAAAAAGTCGATCCTCGAGCCACGTGGTCAGTAATTTGGCACTGCCCCTAGTCATAAGCGGAGCACCCCTAGCTATCTGAGATATACCATGAAGTGTCTCGCCCAAGAGAACCGGAACAATGCTCCTCCCAGAACGGGCCTGATCAACCATATCCAGACACCCACTGGTAGCTACCCCCACGTAAGGAGAAAACAGAACCTTGGAAAATAAGCAGAGGGCCAGGCAATCCAAAGCAAAATCCGAGTCAAAGTCATCACCATAAGCAAACCTCCCCGGCAAATCACAGATATCTATGTCCACACCTTCAACCAAACCTCTAGCCACAGCCGTAGGGAGGTGCAGAAATTTGGCCACCCTTGTCACCAACGGAACTCGATCCTGCGGAACCGCTATCAAACTGACATCATCCCCTCCACACAGAGCAAGAAAATCCTCGTAGGTGGGTGTAATCTCGTTGTAAGAAAAGTTGAAAACGTGATTGGATTCGTCCCAAAAAGCAGCTGCAGCATGTAGGAGATTCCAGTTGGGATGCATGGGCAAAAGGGACCAAATACACTTTACCCCAAAACGTTTATCAAAGGCATGACGAACAGAGCGAGGTACCTTGGATACCCAAACAGCCAAATCACTCTCAAAATTGCTTTGTTTCTCCATCAAAACAGAAGGGTGGGAATTCATTGTGTTGTCGTCCCCGGCAAGAAAAGAGCAGTGCAAAGAAAAGAAAAGAGAAAATCTGTACTTTATGACCATCGGCTGACAAGACAAGGGTGTTATATATAGGTTTTGGTATGGGAATTCGTACAGGAAAAGGACAGTGAAGAAATCCGTGCAGGAAAAGGAGATGTAGGGCCGATCGGCCCATTACTCAGAAACAAAACCGCCGCCTTTTCAGTATAAGGCCGATCGGACCTTTTAATTTGGGCCGATCGGACCTTTATATTTAGGCCGATCGAACCTTTGTCCTCCCCAAATACAGCACAGCTTCAGCAGATCCCAAGGCTCCACCTTTTTATTCTTTTATTTTATTTTTATTTTTATTTTTATTTTCTATTTTCAGTTTTTACTTTGTTTTATTTTGTCCTCGTTTGTTCAATGCAGTGTACAAAAATAGATAATGTCCAAAAATAGAAAATGTACATAAATAAAAAGACTAACTTCTATATATTAAATCCATAGACTAGTACATAAATCAGTTGCATACATGAGTGAGTCAGCATAAAATATAGAGTCTGCATGCTCCTTTTTCCTAACAGGTACTACATAAAAATGAAAAAATCCTAATGACCCCGACGGGAAGTCGAGGCACGACCGCGAGAAAATCCGGATGTCGAGCTACCATCACCCTGGGAGCGCTGTCTCCACTGCGCCGGATCCACATCTACTGATCTCCGGGATTGGCAAGAAAGTGCCGACACTGCACTCCTCAGCAGACGGGTCAATACATTGCTATGCCTCACGGACCGCACATAAGACTCCCGAGTAACCTGCAAAAATCAAGTGCGAGAGTTACATCACAGCTAAAGCATAAATACCAGTACATGAAGAAGAAAGGTAAGAGGCATACCCCGCCAGCACCGCCGGGAGGAAGCTGGGCACCCTCCACCTCATCGGCTTCTGTAGGAGCCAAGTCTACCCGCACCTCCCCGTCGGCCATATGCACATAGAAATGATCAGGAAATGGAGGCATATCCACTATCTCGGGAGGTGCAGCACCCATCGGCTCGGGAATGACCGGACCTTGCTTCCCCATACCAAGAAATTTCGGCATCCGCAGCAGCCCGCCGCACCACCTGCGGTGATCTCAGAAAAAGAGCCACAAAATCTATATAAGGCATGTCAAGGCGGAACTGATAAGCGGGGACCCCATACAGATACTCCATCCTCCTCGGCAATCGGTCCGGGTACCACATATTCTTGGGAGGGTGCTGAGGCGCATAAAGAGGAGCCCACGCGTAGTGCTGTCTCGACACCCGCTCGCCCAGATACATCGCATCAGCAAGCAATCCAACTAGCAGTCGGCGGGAAGCAGTAACGTCCCGAACGGCACCAACAGTCTCAGAAGCCTCAGGAGTCCAAGGATAGAGTAAAAACTCAGGTCTACTGGGACCATCAAGCACAGCCCTCAAATCAGATTCACGAACCGTCTTCGGATACCCCTCAATCCGATTTTCCTTCCTCCAGTACCGCAAGACGGGCACATCCCGAGTCTGGTCCCGTAGAGTGAAAGGCGCAACGCCAAAGATCTCATAAACCCAGGCCTGCAAAAGGCGCAACAGATAGTTACAAAAAAAATGGAAAGACAAGTAACAAATAAAAGGACAATGAAAATGACAAGAGTTAGCATACCTCCAGGACAAAGTGAAAAGCATCAAAACAAGAGGTATTGGACCTCGAGACAGTGTCAAGGGCCCGGTACAGCTCGGCCAAGCCGACCCCTCCCCAGGAAATATCCCGCACTAAGCCCAAGTCAGACAAAGCACCCAATAAGGAGAATCGGCACACCGGGCCCGAGTTGGGAAAGAGGGCCACTGATAAGCCATACCAAAGGAATCCCCGGACAAGTGCGTCCATCCCATACTGACCGACTCTGTACCGATCAATGGCAGTCTCAACAAGCTTGTACAGCCTTCCTGCGTCAACACCGAAATTTCTGCTCGGGCCAACGCTAGCGCCAAACAGCTGAATCTGACGAGCCTTATCAGAGTGTAGGGTCTCATCAAAAGGCAATGCTATATCTGTAAATCTCAACCCGGTGAGGACGGCAAAGTCTGTAGGAGTGATCGTAGCCTCACCCCAACTCAGATGGAAAGTATGTGTCGTGTCCCACCAAAACTCACGACACACCTTCACCACAGCATTACACTTCCGGGTCTGACCCATCAGTGAAACCATATCAAAGAAGGGGCCCAGCCCCAAGCTCCATACCATCTCGCGAGGACCACCCTCACCGGCCGGCAAAAGCGCCCACAACTCACCAACCGCCTTAAGGGAACTACGTCCCTTCATCTTCTTCATCTGCAGGTAAACACAACACAGGTATGTGTCATTACTCGCATTTTAAAATAATAAAACACTTTGCACATATATTATAAAATTGTACCTTCATCCCGACGCGGGAGCGAAGACCAGTAGATCCATGAAAAGTCAGGCCCGCGTAAAAATCCGACTGGTTGTGCAACAGAAAGAACAGTCTCGAAGGCCGATAATTGCGCGAAGCTCGCCGCCTCCTAGCCTCAGCATTCCCGCCGGCGTCACTCCGGTCACTCTCCCCGGCATCAGCATCAACCTCCTCTTCATCATCATCACCACCGCGATCACCACCGTGATCACCACCGTGACCACCACCGTGACCGCCACCGCTGCCGCCATGGCCGCCACCTTCACCACCTCCATAACCTCCATATCCACCATCAAAACCTCCACCCATTCGGCCATAACCGCCCCCAACACCACCAAAACTGCGGCTGCCCCCGTCGCCGTGTCCACTAGCTCCAAATCCTCCTCCATAGCCATGAAAACCACCCGTACCTCCGGTGTATGAGCCCAATGGTGAGTAATCCGGTTGATTGAGCAATAGTTCCAAAGCCGCAACGTCGGGATCCATGGCAAAGCAAAACCTTATCAAAATCTCGGCACAAATCAAGGGAGCAAAAGGCTTCTCCGGCGAAAAATTTTCAGAGAAGAAGGAGAAGAAGAATCGGAGAAGAAGAAGAAAGTGGGTTGGAGAAGGAGACTGCACAGCTCTTAAGGCCGATCGGCCGACTTTTTAGGCCAATAGGAGTTGAGGGCCGATCGGCCCTTTCATTTTGTGCTTCTTTCAACCGATCGAACGGCCAGGATTTCATCCTGGCGACCCCGATCCTCGTCCAAAGTACTCAGCCAATCACAGCAAAGGGCCGATCGACCCTTCACCATCTCCGCCTGACGCGTGTCCGTCTCGAGCAGAACGTTTGACCGGTTCTTTATTATCCCTCTTTTCAAAAAAAATTTCCCTTCCCAAGAAGCTTCCCCCCATTTTTAAAAATCTTCCCATTTTTTCTTTTCAAAATTTGACCGTTTTCAAAAAAATCCTTTTAAAATAATTCCTCTTTTATTTATTTGTTTCATAATTCCAAACATTTTTTGTTTAAATTAATATTTTTTCGGGGTGACTCCCGCAAAAGTCAAATACTTGGCTTTTGATTCCCACACAGTTTTTTCCCACATTGCCCCATACACTTTCTCTCGGTACGCGAATCAAGACTACACTTGATTTGTTCCATCACACACAATTTTCAAGGGAAAAATCAAGACTATACTTGAATTTCCTTTCCACACATTATCTCACAACATATCTTCACACGGAGAAATCAAGACTACACTTGATTTGTTCCATCACACACAATTTTCAAGGAAAAAATCAAGACTATACTTGAATTTCCTTTCCACACAAAACATATTTTCCCACGGAGAAGGCAAGACTATACTTGATTCTCCTTTCCGTACATCTCTCAATATTATTCGAATCGCCCTTAGATTCGATCCTCAAAGCCTTGCCACAAATCGCATCTTTGGCTTGAGACGCTGCACGTCCGCCACTCTCGGGTACTAAACGCCCACATTTTCGAACTACGACTTGGCTTGATTCCTCTTGGGATACGTAGGTAGCCCGACGTGGGTCCAGCCACTTGACCTACCTGGTCATCCTTTTGCGACTCAGCTCAAGTCCAAAAACCTCACATCCACAAGGTCACTTTCCTTACCTCCCGAAATCCCTTTTTTCAGGACGGATCCTATTCTTTTATCGTCGACCCCACTTGTCTTACAAGAAGCGTCGCCGAGGGGCTACTGTTAGTACCCGGCCCAAAAAAAGGGTATTCTAAATACTTGGGTCCGGTTTAATACAAAACCCTAAAAATCTATTCATTATTCTGTCTCCTCCGCCGTCATCCGCATGCGTGGAAAGTACGCCAGGAGATAGTGCCGATCGGCCCTTCTTCCTCTAAATGGCCGATCGAACCTTTTAATTCGTGCCGATCGACCCTTCCTTTATTGTGCCGATCGACCCTTATTATTAGGGCCGATCGACCCTTTATTTCGGTCCAGCCCAATTACCGAAACACTATAAATAGAGGTGCCCGGCTCCCTACTTTCACACACAATCTCTCCGGGAGAAACGAGAATACTCTTGTTTTACCCACAGTTCTTTTTACTCTCTTCGAATCGCCCTAGATTCGATCTCCAAAGTCTTGCTACAATTGGTAAGACTCTCTTTAATATTTTGTTCTTTATTATTATTGTCTTTATTATTTATTGTTTGCATGCTTAGTATATTTTAATTACTTTATCTCTTGCTTATGTCATATATGCTAGATTTAGGGTTGTTTTAATATATTTAACTATGTGATAGCCGAGGATGATCTAAGGTTTCGCCCTAAGAAACCCAATGGATCTAGGAACTATTTCTTTCCTTCCACCTTAGTTATAATTATCCCATGATCAACAATCCCCCAAGGATGAACGTTGATTAGTGCACCTTCCGAGGGCCTAAATCAAAGGTTCTAGGGTGTGATCATCAATTAATTCTTTCTCTCCCCTCCTCCTTATGCATGATCCCGTTTCTTCTATCTATTCCTGTAAACACCGCACACAACCAACACCCCACATGCTAGAAAGACCGATCCGTCGGGCAATAGGAGTGATAACGTTTCTTCTTCTGTTGTAACTTGACCCCCGAACCCAATTAACTGTTTAGCTTTTTTTCAAAGCTTTGGGCTATATCAAAGTGGCGTGGCGACTCTCAAAATTAAACTAATATTTTTAATATGGTTTAAAGCGAGTGTCACTAAATGAATATCCCATTTCGATCCGACATTTTTATGATTAATTATTTCAAACCTCCGAATGCGCGTTGCATCGGGACGGGGTATTCACAGGGCTATATTCACATTGTTCGACTGATGTCCCTGCTGGATGTAGTTGACAGTGGCATCCTTTCGATCCTTTGCCGGGAGCCAGTGCAGGGTTAGATATAGTTACTGCTCTGTATTGGTAAGATGGAACTGTGCTTGGGGCTGGCTTTTCCATCAGGTCTTTCTCATATTGGGAACCCGCGTTGACCATGGCATGGAGATCGGGAAAAAAGTGGTGGCTAATTAACGTTCTTATGGAATGCCTTAAGCAAGACTTGAAGATTCTCATCTCTTTGTCCTTGGAAAGAGGTTCCATAATTTCAGAAAGCTTCCAGCCCCATCTTTTGTAGAATTCCCCAACACTTTCATCTGTCTTTTGCTCAGTGGTGATTAGGTCTTCACGACTTGTTTCCCATTCCAGATTGGAGCGGTATAGTTCAAGGAAGATGTCGCTGATCTGGTCCCAAGTGTGGCTGTCTTCGGGTTTGACTCTTAGGAACCATCTTAGTGCTGAACTCTTAAGAGTATGCTGAAAATGGTCGGCCATTTGTTGGAGAGTGGCCCCTTTTCCTCTCATACCGAGGACGTAATTGTCAATGTGGGTTTGAGTGCATTTAGTTTCGTTAAATCTTTCCATCTCAGCCATTCTGAACTTGGCGGGAAGGGGTGTGACCTTTCCCGGATCGGTAGACTTGAGCGTTTCTTTCTTGGAATTTCCCATACTGGCTTTCATTTCTTTCATTTGCTCGATCATCCAAGCTAGGGTTGGATCCAATGGCATGCTCTGAGGCTCGGTGCCTTGTGCTGCTATCAGAGAGGCAGTGAGTGAAGGTGGCAGACTGGTAGAGGGAATTGCTCCTCGAAGGTCCTGAGTATAAACTTGTCCATACCCCGGATTGGGGAAGTAGGCATTTTTTGCTGGCCACCCAGATATCGAGGGGAAGTTTCTCCCGTTCCCATAGGAAAGGTTGGCAGTGGCAGGCTTGAGATGTTTGGATATGCGAAAGCCTTTTCTGGGTTGAATCGGGGCTTTATCCCATAATTCTGGGGCTCATATATGGGTAACGGGGTGAACCTGGAAGGATATTAAAGGCTATTTGGATCTGATTGGGAGAGTCCAGCACTGCACTGATTGTATTGAGTGAAGGGGGTAGAACTGGCTTGGTCGTGTGTGACAGGGCGCCTTGGGAAGTGGCCACGTGAAGCCTTGGTCGGCTCTTTCCTTGGGTTGAAGGATTTCCGTAGTTCGAAGGCGGAGGAACTTGGTTGAAGGTTTGGGGAGATGATCGGGGAGGATCGTCATCCTCAATTAAATCAAAGGTACTATCTGACCGGGGAATAGCTATTATGCTTCGCTTATTCAGGATCTGTATCAGGAATTTCTGCTGATCTTCTTTCTGTTTCATGTGAACCTCGCAGGCTGAGATGGCTTCTTCCAATGTCATGTCGTTTGCTGGCGGCGGGGTTCCATTCCCGTCACGATTTCTCGGCGAATCTGACATTTCGGAGAATCTGACTGTAGGAACTAAGGAAACTGAGGAACTATGTGACGACTCCGTAACTGTAATGCTGAAGAGACGGCAACCCGGGATTCTGAACCACTCTTTGCTCGCTGCAGGGAACGAAAGGTAGGGCTTAGATTTCGAAAAAGGTATTTGGCTCAAGGCTTTTAGGCTAATGCAACGTACAGTTACTGCTCAAGTTTACTTAAAACACGTTTTCTCAGAATCCTAACTGGTCGGAAAAGATTGCTCTTCTTTTTCGTAACTAGTCTAGGTCCTAAATCAGTGGATCCCGATACTACATCTATAGACCCCTCATTTTTCACCTGTACATTGTCTTCCTAGGATGGACTATCCCGAGCGAGGGTCCTATAGAGCAAGAGGATTCCATCGACAAAAAGGAAAAGTGAACTTAGGGGCTAGCTGGTCATGCAAACTTTTGACGCATATGCCATGCAGGTCACGGTCAAAGTCAACATCCTCGAGTTAAGGCGGAAATCGTGCCAAAATTTTGGCATGACCTCTCTTTGACTCGCTTTCGCGAGGGGCCTTAGCTCTTAGCATTGGCCAAGTTGTGACTGGTATGGTTCATACGTTAAAGGTTTGATGACACTGCGTCACATTGAACCTTCGGGTATATTTTTAACACGGTTCTGCGTCAAAGTCAAAGCCAAAAGCTAAGACTCCGGGTCGAGAAACGACCTTTGATCTCAACTTTTAAGTTTTGACTTGTGAGGAAGATCGGTGTAAGAATATACACTTAGGCTTTATGACACGAACTAAGCCAAAAACCAACCAAGGTCTCGAACGAAGTGTGACACAAAGAGTGCATGGCAACACGGGCGAGGATAGGCTGTTTGGGATGACCCCGTGTGCACGAGAGAGGCATAATGAAGGCCTTCAAGTTGCAACTGAATGGTCACCCCGGGTTGAGGGTTGTAGTGTTCAAGTGTAGATGGCAACAGTACGCGTAGTGTGCAGTCACTAAATTCTTTTTCTGAGTAAAACAGGGATTTTCAAAATGTGTTTTAAAGATTTTAATGAGCAGTTCAAATTATGCACGAAAATCAATTTATGAACAGATATGCACAAAACATTTTATGATTTTAAAAGAATGATAAAACAACACTTTTAAAAAAAACAGTCCAATATGAAGAAAACACACATGCACAAAAAGCGAGAAAGGGTAAACAAAAGTTTGACCCACAAAATATTTTAAAACAAAAGCAGTTTTAAGAAAACATGTTAAAGTCCCCAGCAGAGTCGCCAACTGAAATTACCCCCGATCCGAAATGCCCCAGATGCATCGAATTGTTTAAAATCACGAAAATAGGAACGGATAAATTTCTAAGAAAAAAAGAGAGTCGCCAAGACATTTTTATTATAAGTCAAAACTTTGAAAAAGGATGAAAAGAGTTGTTAGGTTCGGAGATCATGTTATGCCTCGGGAAGAGAATATTTGTGCTCACCCGAAACGCCTCGTATTGATGAGTCTTTCTACCTTTCTCGAAAACTCTGTGTGTGTGTGAAAATTAGTTAAAGATAAGTTTGGATGGAGGTTTAAAATGATAGATACTTTGATGGATATATATATATATGTGTGTGTGTGTGTGTGTGTGTGTGTGTGTGTGTGTGTGTGTGTGTGAATATGTTATTTCAAGATCTTCCATTATTCGACTCTGTTCATTCCAAGGAGATGAGTTTAGAGGAAATTTAGGAATCATTTATTGATTTAAATCAGGCATTATAACATTACCCTTTTTAATAAAATGACAATAATAAATACTTTTAAAATAAAGATATTTATAGTAATTGACAGTAATGAAATGACGATCGACAAGTCAATTTCTTGACTCGAACATTTAAAGTAAATGCGATATTTAAATGACGATCAACAAATCAAATGATTTGGAAGGTAAATGATGTTTATTTAAATGACGATCAACAAATCAAACGATTTGGAAGGTAAATGACATTATTTAAATGACGATCAACAAATCAAACGATTTGAAAGGTAAATGACATTTTAAGTAAGATAAAAATGATAATCAACAAATCGGGATCACCCCACTTTTTAACTCTAAATTACTTATAAGAAAAGTAATAAAGAAGGAATCATTTCCGGGCTTGGAACGGATATCTATAATGTTTACATTTTATGATAATGACATGAAATAATTGACTAATAAGTCGATAACAAAGATGAAAATGACTTTAAAAGTAAATATGGGAATTTAGGGTTAGAAGGAGAGTTTACCAATGTTTGGTTTCGGCTCTATCTTCTTAGGGTTTGTAGGTCGGATATGAGAGTGTTTGGATTAGGGTTTTATTTTGGAAAAATGGGATTTTTACGCAAACCAAGGCAATTTCTCTCTCTCTCTGAAATTTCTGGGACTGAAGGCAGTAAATGGGGTAAATTTTTCTGGGACTGAAAATGGGATGAAAATCTTGGCTTGAAAACTGAAATCTGAGGCTGCTATTTATAGGTTGGTTAAACATGCAAAACATGTCGGCCGACCTATTCTTCAGCCTGAGGGCATTTTGGGCATTTTGTATTTTGATGTGATTTTTGACCATTGATTTGACCCTTTGATGACTTTTGAGACAATTTTATCCACAAATTTGGTGTTATTTCGTCTTTTGTCGGAATTTTGACAGTTTTGTTAATTAACTCTCCGAATAAATGTCGGAACTGTCCCGAAAATAGCATATTTTTGAAAAGTAATATTTTTAATGTGTTCTAACGTATTTTTAATACACTTTAATTTTGAATGATCCGGACAGTCCCGAAAAATCTCGTTAATTTGGAAAGTGTGAATTAAAGTATTTTTAATATACTTTTATTTTTACGATCCGGATTTGGGTACTTACAGGAATAAAAGTAATTTTTTTTGGAATTTTTGAAATTTATGAAGATTAAAAAAATTAACTACTTAACACAATATTAACTAGCGAGTAAACAATTAAATACTTAAAACAATAAGATTACCTTCAACTCTTACGATGTAATCACAAACTTTGCTCTTGGAAATATTTTGATGATTTGGCTTGAGAGAATTCTATGATTGATTGAATTTTTTTGTGAGAAAAATGTTAATACTTCCTCTTCTATTTATACTAATTATAAATTCAAAAACAGGTTCGTATGGGCATCCCTGATAAATGAGCCGTTATGTGTAAATTGGACCAAAATACAACTCAAACGGATTTATTAACGGATATATTTGAGGACATTTTAGACATTTACAAAGACGGGTCCATGCGGACATCCTTGATCCACGGGCCAAACGGGTCACGGACCAAACAGATCTTCTGATCCGTGGGCCAAAGACCGGTCCGTGCAGACATCTTTGGTCCAGGCCCGTCCCGTATACGAAGCGGGCCAAGCGGATAACGGGCCACGGGCTGGATGGGCGCGAGCCAAGCAGGCGGCCTGCCACGAGCCGGGCGGGCTGACCACGGGCCACGACCCAAAATGGCCATCTCTAGTGTGAATTGTGTCTATTTTGATGGCTTGAGATGTGATTAGTAATGACCATGAGTTGTTAATTATTTTGGGATTATACTATAAGAGATGCGCCAACAGCCACACCAACGCCAATTTGGTGTGATATCCTCCTCCAACAGTGATGCCAAACCTCTCGATATTTTGGCGATACATTAAACATGCGCCAAATTTGGCGCAGTTAATTTCTTGCGCTATCCGTTTTTTTTTTTTGTTGAATATCCTATTCTTCTTCCATCGCTGAACTATCTCTTGGGATTCCATCGCAGAGCTCTCTCTTGGGCTGTGAAAGCAGTGCATTATCTAGAAGCTTTACAGCTTTTTCAGTTTTTTTCTTTTTTTGTTTTTTTTATTTAAATTACTAATCCCTCCTTCGTATCAAAATGAATTATCAATTTTTTTTAGATATTAATTTTGAACAAATTTTGTACATTAATTTTGAGACGGAGATGGTATATATTTTAATTTAATATTTATTAATTTTATCATGGATTTTTTTTTCATTTAAGCAAAACTATTCAATTTGTACCATTAATATTTTAGACAAAATTACAAAACTTTGAAAATACGTTAAAATATAAAAGATGAAATAATAACAATAATTAATTAGAGAAACTCACATGAAATACAAATTTAATATACAGACACAAATAAAAATACATTAAAAGTGGAAATCTAAATTCAAATAAAAAATACAAATACAAATAACATGAAATTAAAATCATTTTTAATAATTCGATAGATTGTTACCGGATGGTGCAATATTTTTGTATAAGCTTTCAAACCCATCTATGTTATTTGAATTTTGAAACTTTTGTTGATCAGCTATTTTCTGCATAATTTTTGTCCGTTCACTTTCAATGTACGCCCATTCAAGTGGATCCGAAATAGTGTTGATATCTATTATCATTATTTTACGTTTATTGCGCAATTCTCTCTGCTCAACTTTCCTTTTCAGCACTTCCACCATTTCTTCATTTTGACGTGTTAACAAATTGATAACTGTTGTGGAGTCATCAATTTGTTTTCTTTTAAGTTTAGCTTTTTTAATCTCAATTGGTCTTTGGGATGAAGTAGAAGAAGGGCTACTATCGTCAATTAAATTAATAGAAAATGATGACAGACCAGGAGATGACGATGATATGGACGTCTCAGGTGCTTGTGAATTGAGGTGCGACGAACTATTATCATGGTTTGAGGCAATTTTTTCTATATTTTTCATCTGCTCCCATACATGATCAAATTTGAACCCTTTTGCAAATTCTGGATCTTGATATAAGAGTGTTTTCACTTGATGATACTAAATCAAATAATGAGACCCAAACCATTAACACAAAATAATATTATAAAAATGATATATATACTAGTGAAACAAAAATTAATATGTACTCACTATTTCCTTTTCTAAAGCACCACTACGATTCAAATTTTCAATCTGCCGAATACAACTCCTTAATTTTCTCATAGCTTTAATGATGTTAGTTATACGACATTGAAGTGATCTTCGATTTCGCTCATGCAGGAGCGCATTTTTTTCGAGTTGTATTCAGTCACAATTCGAGACCAAAATTGATCTCTCGACTGGTTGGTACCTATGATTGGGTTCTGGGAAATGTCAACATAAACTTTACATAGGTGTATTTTCTCAGCAGGAACGTAATAATCACTTCTTTGTGTTGAAGTCATTTAGAAATATGTGTGCTTAAAACAAATGAGGAGTAAGATAACTAAAGAGAAAGAACTGGTGAGTGTTGAGTTTTAATAAGAATATGATATTATATTTATAGAATTTGGATGAGTTTTAAGCACACATCAAATTGAAATTCATATTGTCTTTATAAATAAAAATGTGGATGAGTTTAACACATCAAATTTATTCACCCAAGTCAATATGACTTTCAATATTGGCGGTCCATCACTTTCAGTACTATCTAACTCGTCTTTTTCCTCCTCTTCTGATGATAACGAAATAATTTTGAAGTAGATCTCGATGAATCGAGAACTTACTTCTCAATTACTCGTTAATCATCATGCTCTGACTATCCGTAGGGGCTCAATTCCTGGCCATATTGTAGACACCCCATTCTGAACCCATCGAATCACATTTATACCACTCTAAGTCTCGCTTTGAGTCAAGAAGTAGAAATTCACCATTTCGTCATGTTTCGTTAAGTTTTAACTAACCATCGTTAGTTTGGGACTAAACTGCATACGAGATAACGAGGAAATGACGGAATTGTCCACAGGAACAATATCTCGCCGCGAGATGGCGTGTCTTGCGCGAGATATCATCCCTCTGCAGCATGCAGAAGACAGTTTCCTCGTTGATTTCAACCTCTTTTCGGGATAAAACTTCATCCATCCGGCCAACCAATAGAGTTTAGAGTCTGGAACCATCCTGAAGTGTTTGATCTCATCTTCAACACTTCTCCAACCTCTATAAATACTTGGTGACTTCCAAGGACCAGAGGACCACGAATTTTCACAACACACACATATTTTGTTAGTTTCTTTCCCTGAAAGAATCCTACAAAATCACCCTAAAAATCACCTCAAAGTTTGTTTTTCAACCTTGTTGATAAACAAACATCAAGATCCAAGTCAAGGACTGAGGCGAAGCTCTGTCCGTATCAAGATTCGATTCTACACTTGAGTCGAAACTCTGCCCAAATCACCTCACGCAAGGTAACTCCCTAATTCCCTTTCTAATTGATTATTAGAGTGGTATAAATCTATTGAATTTTGGATCGGCCTAGAGTCTCTCCAAATCATGGGGACGGTCTCGAAGCAATCGATCCTACATTCCGTTTAACATCGTTAAATGGATCTTTACTTGTTATATTTGAAATCGTTTTTTCTCTTCTCTGAAAACCTCTATTTTCTTTAGCAAGACCAATCTCCGAATTGGGTGGAATGGATGCTCCTTGACCTACACATTCCATAACCTAAGCCCCGAACACAATCTCTTTCAAAAAAATGGTTTTTCTATGTTTTCCAAACGAATAATATAGGTGGCTACTCGAAATCAATCACAACGCTCATAGTGGCGACTCCGCTGGGGATTTAAAATTAAAAGGCTTAAACTTGCGTCAAAATTAAAAGAGAGGTTTTCAAAGAAAATTATTGTAAATTCGATTTTCTGCCCTCAGATGAGGCATATCTCGCACGAGATATCCTATCTCGCGCGAGATATCGCCTCGGCAATCTGGTTATTTTCTGGTTTCTCCCATTCATCTCATAGTCCAAGACGAGAGCCGAACACGCAAGGGGGATCCCAGAATTCATTATCTGCAGAGTTCCCACGTCTTAAGGCCTCCCTTAAGATGTAGAACTCGAATCTTTATTTCATTTAAATAATTGATTATTATTTATAAACTGCGTGTGATTGGGTTTTATTTAATTAAAGTCCGGTCCACTGGGAATTCGGGAGTTGTAAATTAATTTATTTATCGCTCTTTCTCTCTCATTATGTGGAACTACGACGGCCTGAGTCTCCCTAAATTGGGAGAAACGTAGGCAACCACTTGGTGCGGCCACTATCTGTTTTCCTTTTTGATTTTCAAAAAAAAATCCCTATTTTATCTATCACCTAGATTGACTATCACACACGCGCACTCATGATATATCTTTCATTGCACTACATACTCTCTATAAACCCAGGACCCACACTAAGGATGGATGACGGTAACCACCTAGTCGCCGGTCTCTCCGAAGTTGGACAATCCCACTCCGCGTATTCAATCCACTTATATTGTCATATCGCGGGGAGCCTAGCCTTCCAGCCCTGCATCGCCACATTCTCATATAGATTGTCTTTTTAGGATCACTCTGTGACCGGTCGGTTTCGACTTGGTGATCTTTTCTTGTTTTTGACCAAAACAAAGCCATGTAAAATTGACAATAAAGAAGGACTCGGAAAAGTCCCTTCGGAAAAAGTCCCTTCGGAAAATGACCCTTTCGGATGTCCCTTTGAAAAAATATATATATACACATAATCCTTTGAAAAAATGATCTTACATGGATTTATTTTACAAAAATCGGATTGATTGCTCAGTCGTTAGGTTCTGATAAAGGCCTTAGAAACCCCTCAAAACGGATTTCCCGTTCCGACCAAAATTTAGGTCTAATAAAAATCAACTTTCCGTGTGATTATCTCGCGCGGGACAACATATCTCGCGCGGGATAATGTATCTGTTTGCTGAAACTGAGCCTGAGCCATTTAAGCCTGCTTCCGACTCGTTGGGGCTAGATTTGATCCTGATATCGTCTCTGCATCTCTTCTGTCAGTTTTCCGAAGCTACTCAACTTCAAACTCCCAACACAATGTCCGACATCGACAACATTCCGGGTAATGAAACCTTGTCCGAAAACAACCACAAACTTCTGGAAGAAGCCAATGATCGCCTAGAAGTGCAAGCTTCCCAAATTCACACCCTCGTGGAAGAAATTCAAGAGCTTAGGGAAACACTAGCCAACAAAGAAAAGAAGAAGAAAAATGATTCTTCCTCCAGAGAAGAGGAGTCATACATCAAAAGGGCCAAGGGTCGCCGCAAAAGCAAAAGCAAGAAAAAGAAGTACGAGTCTAGCTCGTCATCTTCCTCATCTGACAACGAAAGCTACACATCCAAGAAGGAAAGCAAAGGGGAGAGCAAGAATGAACCCCTTACCATGGCCATGTTAGAAAAGAAACTTGCATCCTTCGATGTGAGTAAGGGAGCCTCGCTCTCTATTGATTACGACACCCTTCGTCAATCCATGTCCAAGCTTCCTAGAAAGTACAAAACACCCGACATTGCAAAGTTTAATGGCACCACCTGTCCCAAATCACATTTGGAGACCTACTCTTGGGCCATGCTAACTATGGGTGTTGATGACAACATATTAGCCCAGTGCTTCCCACAAACTCTTGATGGTGCCGCTAGGGATTGGTACATGACCCTTCCACTCTCTACAAGACTCGACTGGCCACTCGCTAGTTGTACTTTTCAAAAGTAGTATGAGGACAACTCCACTTATCGCACCACTAGAAGGGATCTTGAGCAAACCAAGCAGCTTCCAAATGAATCCTTCACAGACTTTGTCAAGAGGTGGAGAACCAAGCTAACTGAAATCGTTGATAGGCCCAGCCTAGACGAGCAAATCCACATCCTCATACAATGCCTTAGGGAGGAGTATCAAGACAAGCTAGCCGGCAACTATTTTCCTAGCTTCGCCGAACTTCACAAGTCGGGCATACGGTTAGATGACCTCATCAAACAGAAAAGGGAAGCCAAGAAAGAAAGTGGATTCCGTTACAACAAGAGCTCTTCTTCCTCTTCCAATCCCAAGGATACTTCCGTCAATGCTATTGTCTTCAATCACCCCGGAAATGGCAAGTACTCTGCAGTACCTCCACCACAAAAGAAGATGAAGGACAGACATTATGACAAGCTTGAAGGAATCACACAAGAAGAACTCTTCGAAGTGCTTGTCAAGAACGGAAAAATCAAACCAAGAGAAGGCGGACCTCCAAAGAAAGATCTTCCTGCCAACCATGCTCATCATCTCTTCTGCAAGTACCACAACTTCACTGGCCAAGACACCAACTCCTGCTTCCACTTGAAAGACATCATCCAAGATTTGTTTGATGATAAAGAGATAGGACTACCTAATGTTGTTACTAAACCCTTGCCAAACAATGAGGTCAATCTGATAGAGATAGAAAGTAGCTTCGAGGACCCTACTCGTCTAGCCACAATTGTGGACGAGAGCCCTCTTGAATTTAATAAATCTTCTTTCTGTTATATGATGTCTTGGGAGGAAATCTTAGAACAAAAGGGAAAAGGGTCTAAAACAGTCAATCTACTCACGCGATCCGGTCGTATGATCATCAACAAAGATCCAAGGGATGAAAATCCTCCTAAACAAGTCAAAGCCTCATCGCCAAGCGAACCGGAGGATCCTCTATTGACTCAGTTAAAGAAGACACAAGCAAACATCTCAGTTTGGGATCTCATAGGAGCATCTCACAAGCACCGGGAGATGTTGAAAAAGGCATTGGCTCAAATGACCATTTCCTCAGAAGCAACACCCGAAGAGCTCACTCAAATGATTGGCCAAGTGCAATTTGGCAACGTCATTACTTTCACTGAATTGGACCTGCCGTCCTATGGAAACAATCATCATGAGGCCCTCTACATAACTGCTAAAGTGAATGGGTACCGAATGCCACGCATTTTGGTCGACAATGGTTCTGCAATCAATGTCCTCCCAAAGAAAGCCTTATCATCCTTAGGCCTCGCCCACAAAGACAATAAGCCATCCGGGCATACTGTGAGGGGATACGACTGTACCGCTAGAACCGCCTTAGGATCAGTCGTGATACCTGTAGAAATGGGGCAAGTCGCAATGAGCATCGAATTTCAAGTCATCGACATTCCGGCATCCTTCAACTTGCTGCTTGGTCGCCCTTGGCTACACGACATAGGGGGTGTACCCTCCTCCCTGCACCAATGTATCAAGTTCAGACACAACAATACGATAGTCACCATACACGGAGAGATGGTTACTGCTAGCCCTATCCTCGAAGTACAACATAGCACTTCTGATTTCCTGTTCAGCGGCTTTGAGATCGAGAAACAAAGCACTGTGAATGTCATAGAAACGTGCAATGAAAATGATTACTCCAAGGCACTTTGGTTTTCTAGAAGCCTTCCTGTCTGGAGAATGATGCTAGCAAAAGGATACTTCCCTGGCTTGGGGCTCGGAAAGCACTTACAAGGGATAACGGAACCACCACCAGTTCCCCCACCTCACACAAAGCATGGTCTAGGATACATCATTTCCATCCACGATGGGGATGATGAAGATGAGTGGGACTTCACTCAAATCAAGTGGGAAGGAACCGCATACAAAGGCCACAATGACCCAAAGGCCAAGAATTACAACCTCGAGCCATATCGAAAGACACTTAATGGCTATTTTGTCCGGGAAGGGGAAAGTACTCCCTACTTTATCTTTTCAGAACCATGGACTGATGATAAAGGAAAGCGCCAACCGGGCTTTGAAATCTTCAGCGACTGCGATGCTTCTCCAGATGAAACAGAACCTGTCCCGCTAATCCCTAAAGATTTGTGGGGCACAAAGGCAGAAATGACAAGCGAATGGGACTTTGTGTTGGGAGAAGACATGCTGCGACAGTTCGGAGACCTGTGCCGGTTAGAAGACAGCCAGATCCATGCAATCTCCAAGGGGGACGCTCCAACTATTGATTACACCAGACTAATACAGAAATGTGATGAGCCAATTCTAAACTGGCACGTCACCGGAGGACCAGTTGTTGATGAAGACTTCATGATCGAAGAGCTTGGTTGCACTCCCCATCCCCGCAGGAAGATAGGCCCTGTAACTTTCACATTAGAAGCAGGCTCCACCTCCGATGAACTCACTCAAGAGGAAATCGAGGCGGTGGCCGAACATGTATTCCCTTACTTCCTTAATGAAAACTTTGATCTTTCCGAGTACCCTGAGATTGCTAACATCGTGAATGATGAATTAACTAATAATAATCAATATAACGAACACGTTAATAATGAATCATACGATGAGATAGATCAAGAAAATGAACAAATCTTAAATGAATTAGCTAAGCAAGTAGGTCGTTGTGGAAAGAATGGCCATGTTGACGACGAGGAAATGCAAACGGTTAATCTTGGGACAACAGAATACCCCAGAGAAACAAAGATCGGCAGCTTCTTCAAGGGGGAAGATAGAGAAACCTTGACGCAGCTCCTCAGAGAATATGTCGACGTCTTCGCTTGGTCCTAAAAAGATATTCCTGGGTTGAATCGCCGGTTGTAGAACACAAGATACCGCCGCTACCCAACGCCAAGCCAGGGCCAAACAGAACCGCGTTGCAATTAAGCCGGAATGGTCAATGCAAGTGAAAGAGGAAATCATGAAACTCTTGAATGTAGGGTTTATCAAAGTGATCGAGTATCCGGAATGGCTAGCAAACACGGTACAGGTAGCCAAGTCGAACGGGAAAATACGAGTCTGTGTTGATTTCAGAGACTTGAATAAGGCATCCACTAAAGATGACTTCCAGCTACCAAACATTGACATGTTGGTCGACGCCACAGCCGCATACGAGGTGCGCTCATTCGTCGATGGCTTTGTAGGGTATAACCAAATTCTCATGGCAGAGGAGGACCAACACAAAACAGCATTCACCACACCTTGGGGAACGTTCTGTTACACGGTCATGCTGTTTGGTCTCAAGAATGCTGGGGCTACTTACCAAAGGGCAGTCACAACACTATTCCATGACATGATCCACAAAGAAATAGAGGTATACGTGGATGACATGATTGTTCACTCAAAGGGGACAGATGGTCAGCATTTCAGAGATCTCAGAAAATTCTTCAATCGACTGAGACAGCACAAGATGAGACTCAACCCCGCCAAATGCTCATTCGGAGTGGTCAAAGGGAAGGACTTAGGGTACATGGTCACAGAGCGTGGCATAGAAGCAGACCTCGCCAAGATAAAACCATCATAGACATGCCTCCACCCAGAACATAGAAAGAAGTATAGGGATTCATGGGCAGACTCCAGTATATCAGTCGATTCATCAATCAACTGACTACAATGTGCGATCCCATCTTCAAGCTACTCAAGTAAAACGCACCTCAAGAGTGGACCGAAGAATGTCAAGAAGCATTCAAGGAAGTTAAGCATTACTTAACCTCCCCACCTATCCTGGTTCCACCGCACAAAGAAAAGCCCCTGAAGTTGTACCTCACGGTTACTGACAATGTACTAGAGGCTATGCTCACTCAAGAACAGCCTGCCTCACACACAGAGAATGCCATCTATTTCGTCAGCCACATATTCCAAGGCAGCGAAATCAACTACTCTCCACTCGACAAATCCTGCGCTGCTCTCGTTTGGGTTTCACAAAGGCTAAAGCACTATATGGAAGCCTTCCCGGTTCGTCTAATTGCAAGAATGGATCCATTGAAATATATCCTAGACAAATCAAATTTGTCTTCGAGATTGGCCAAATGGTACTTCATGCTCGCGGGGTATGATATCACTTACGTCACTCAGAAATCCATCAGGGGGAGTGTATTCGCAGATCAGTTGGCCGAATTTCCTTGCGACGAAGTGAAGGGGGAAGACCCGCGATTTCCTGATAAGGACATCATGAGTATAGAAGAAGAAAATAAGTGGCAATTATTTTTCGATGGCGCAGCCAACAATAGAGGGTTCGGCATCGGAATGTTGTTAGTAGACCCTAACGACATCTATACTCCACTGGCAGTACGTCTTGACTTTGACGCCACCAACAACACCGCAGAATACGAGGCTTGCATAGCGGGGCTTGAGGCAGCCCTAGAACGCAACGTAACTAAACTCGAGGTATTTGGGGACTCCCAGTTGATCATCAATCAGACATTGAAGAAGTGGAGGGTCCAAGATCCAACCCTTCAAAGATACAGTGCCCACCTCCAAGAGTTGGCGCAACAATTTCAAGATGTCTCATTCCACTATCTGCCTAGAGACACAAATTGGTTTGCTGACGCATTGGCCACACTCGCTTCTTTGGTCGAGATCCCTAAAGGAAAAGCAGTCAAACCCTTCAAAATAACACGGCGTTCAACTCCCGCCTACTGCACCGTTATAGATCTCCATGACTGCAAAGACAAATGGTTATTCGAATGTACCATTGTTGAGAACTCCGAAGAGAAGCCGTGGTACCATGACATTTGGCATTTCATCCTAGATGAAACCATCCCACCTGAGACAGACCAGAAGACTCAGATCGCCCTTAAGAGGTTAGCCGCTAATTACATCATCACTGCTGGCCATCTATTCAAGAAACATTCCCAAGGAAACCTCCTTTGTGCCACCGAGGAAGAGGCCCGAGAAATAATGGACCATGTCCATCAAGGCATATGTGGAACCCACATGAGTGGAAACAAGCTTGCCAAAAAGATCATCAGACAAGGGTACTTTTGGCTAACCATGGAAGCCGACTATACCAAAATGGTCAAGAAGTGCCACAAGTGTCAGATACATGCCAACCTTCAGCACGCACCGCCTTCCCTGCTGTACCCTCTGACTTCTCCTTGGCCATTTTCGACATGGGGTATAGACGTGATTGGAAAGGTCACACCCGTAGGAGCTAACGGACATTGTTTCGTCCTAGTAGCCATCGACTATTTCACTAAATGGGTTGAGGCCGCCTCCTACAAAGTTCTGAACGCCAGAAAGGTTGCAGAATTCATCAAGCACAACATCATATGCCGATATGGGGTTCCGCAAGAGATGATATCCGATAATGGGTCACACTTCGAGAAGGAAGCCGATCGCCTCCTAACCGAGTACAAAATCACAAGGCACAAGTCATCTCCTTATAGGCCTCAAACGAATGGAGCAGTTGAAGCCGCAAACAAGACCATCGAAACCATCATCAGAAAAATGGCAGTCACTGGAAAAGACTGGCCTGACAAGTTACCTTTCGCACTGTGGGGATACCGCACTTCAGTCCGAACAGCTACAGGAGAGACTCCCTACGCCCTCACATTCGGAATGGAAGCAGTCTTGCCGATAGAATTGGAAATACCATCACTACGGGTTCTCCTAGAAAACCAAGTGAACGAAGTCGACTGGCTAGAAAGCAGATACGAGGAGTTAGCCCTACTAGATGAAAGAAGACTAAAGGCAGCCGAACACACCCAAGCTTACCAAAGGAGAATGGCAAGAGCTTTCAACAAAAAGGTCAAGACAAGGAACATCAGAGTGGGTGACCTGGTTCTCCGTGAGCACCGTCCTGGACCTTTCAACCCATTAGGCAAGTGGGGACCAAGATGGATAGGACCCTACATTTTGAAGAAGATATTCTCTGGGGGAGCCCTTCAGCTGGTGGACTTAGATGGAGATCAACTACCGAAGCCGGTCAACATGGACAAGCTCAAGAAATACTTCGCGTGGCTTGGCCTCCTAAAAAGAAATCGCTCACTAGGTTGAAATCCCCGAAAAGGACAGCCTAGGCAAAAATTAGAGCTTGCACAAGAAAAGAAGCCCGCTAGAGTGAAAACCCGAAGGGGCAGTCTAGGCAAAAGAAAGGGTGTGCATAAAAAAAAAAGAAGGGGGGGGGCTTGTCTCGCGCGAGATTACCCCTCGGCATGAAGCAGTAATTTTGTCCCTTTTTCACTCAAAAATGAACTACGTTAGACCTGAGCTTCTTATTTAATTGCTGTAAAAGAGGAACGTAGGCAGCCTTCGGGTTCGGTCTAATCAAATAAATAAATCTACTTTTGTCCTTTTATTAATCGAATGCATTTTATTAACGGAAAAAGGGAAATCCTAACCACAACGACTAATTTTCTAAGCTAATAACCTTGAAAAAAATTACTAATAAAAAAAAAACTATTGATCTATCAAAGCAATCTCTTGGTACTCCTTAAGATCTAGCCTTTCATTGACTTGGTAGGCCGGCGGACATGATCACCACCGTCTTCGCGATCCTTCTTGCGCTTTGAGCCCCTCAAAGCAGAACACCCCTCGAGACGATCAAAGACGGACTCTGAAAGCCTCTTGAAGACATTGGGCCTATCTAAAGCTTGCGTCTTTCCAGGCATCCCTTTGCCTCGCCTCTCGTACCAATCCCCGTCAAGAAAGTCCTGGTTCGGATTGGTTCGCACATTAGCGGGATCAGACTGAGCCTCGCTCCTTCGCAAAATACTACTAGCTACAAAAGAATCCCCTAGCAGTGAAAGCCACAGATCATCAATCTTCTCCACACTAGGGTGGCCGGTATGAAGAAACCAATCCAAATACTTGTCAGACAAGAAGATGCTTGCATTAAAAGTCCAAAGGTTCGACCAGCGGTCTCGACTATTTCCTTCGCCCCATGCTTGAGCTAGCGCCTGCATAAACTCCACACCAATATAAGACACATTGCGAGAGGCACCTTCGAAAAGATAAGTGTCCTACTGCTGACCAAACTGACGAAGCACCCGCTTGGGAAAATAAAAGGAGGAATCTCACAAACCCGGAAGAACAACCCTTTCAAAACCCTTGGTATTGGCAACATACTTGTTCAACCTCCAATAAGGCGGACACTAAAGAATATCAGCAGTTTCAGTCTTCGCAATCAATTCAGCCCACTCATCCACCGAGAGATCCTTGATCAATAATTTTCGCGTATGATAGGTGAAAGGGGAATATTCCAACGGGGGACCTACCAACATGAGATGCTCCCTAAGCCAAATGGTCAACAAAAGAGGACTCCCTTGAGTCATGGCACCGGTCCTATACAGCTCGTCAAGACCATGCAGGGTTTCACCCAAGATTAGCGGAATAATGTTCCTAGAACGTTTTCTAGCCTGCAGAACAATTTCCACCAATTGGGAGTCAACCAAGCCGTCCCTGCATGTAAACAGAACATCTCCGAAAAGAGAAAGGGCCAGAAAATTCCGTTTGTAGACATGAAAGGCATCATCATCTGAATCCCCGCTGAAGCGTTCTGGAAAAGAAGAGCAATCAACCCATTTGCGATGAACCAACTCATAGCAAGTATCAAGGGGGATCCCTAGCAATTCATTCAAAGCCTCCGAATGATTCCTATGGTACTTAGGAACAGCAATCTCGCCAGTCAAAGGCATATCCAAGATAATGGCAAATTCCTCCACAGTAGGCACCATCTCATTCAAAGAAAAATTGAAAAGATGAACAGAGGGATCCCAAAATCGAGCAGCACCCTGCAAGAGAGTCCAATCCGGTTGGAGGTTCTTCAAAGTGAAAAGGATTCTGAATCTGAATTCTGCTATGAATCTATTGCGAGATCGATTACGAAACGACCTCACAAAATCTCTTGATGCCTGCTTGAAAGATTCAATCACTTCAGACGATAGGGAAAAATCATCGACAATCACGGACGTTGGGCCAATCTCCTTGGAAGCCATGGATCGTAGGGTTGGAAAAGAAGCCAAGAGTTTCACCCTAACAGAATATCTCTAGAGTTTGAAAGGCTAGGATGGGTTATCTGGCCGGACTACGGGGTGATTTTATAGAGAAAACTGACAAAATCCTGTTTGAAAAAAGAAGAGAACTCTGCCTGAGTAGCGTGTCTCGTGCGAGATACCTTGTCCCGCGCGAGATATCGCTACGGCAAAATAGCAATAGTTCTGCTCAAACAGCAATCTAGCCCCGACTTGACGAAGCAAGTCTCGAAAAACATGCGCATACAGTTCATAATATGTAGTGTAACACCAAGATCAAGCTCAAAATTGTTGCCTTGATGGCCATTCCATTCCATTTCCAAAACATGGAAAGTCGAGAAAGTTAATTAACTAAAATTAGACCTAGGTTTAGGGGTTAAGAAAAACCATGTTTTTGTGCTACCTACTTGTTTCTAACAGGTACCAAAGAAAAAGAAAAATTGTCTGGGCCCACACGACCAATATGTACAGATCATCAGAAATCAGATAAAGAGAAAAGGGTTGGGGGGATCACGCCATCAAGTCGCCCGAGCCGCCGCCACCTCCGCCATCACCTCCACGGTGGCTACCATCCCTCCTCGACCTCTTAGCTCCGCAAGTAGGGGTCACCGCTGAGGCCACTGTCGAGGCCGCCAAAGAAGCCTTATGGAACAGGCTCTCGGACAGGTCCGACACTAGGGCCATCAGTCCCGCCATCTTGGTCGCTCCTCGGTTATAATCGTCCGCAGACAGAGTGACCTGACAACAAAAGAAACGCTCAGATGAAGTCGGACATATACACTTATATGGACGAATACGAGAGATAATACAAACAGAAACATACCGAGGAGACATCCGGCGGGAGGCGATAACTCTCAGGAATGTGGTCCAGAGTCGGGATGTGGCCCATCATCGGCATACTCCCCATCATGTACGTGTAGCTCAAAGGACCGAAATCCGGGGCAAAAGGCAGAGAACCAGTAGACTGGGAGGAATTGCTAGGGGCTGATGAACCTGAGGCAGAAGCAGAGGCGGAGCCACGAGCCTGCGATCGCCTATCGCCCACCAGGAGGGGACCTATCAAGCGAGGCAGGAACTCCGCATAAGAGGCCCCGGGGATAACACAAGCCGTCACCACATCACCCACCATAAGACTAGCATAATCATCCTCTGGAATGGAGTAGGTGGGGTACATTTCCCTCGGGGGATCCGCCGGCACCATATATGGTAGTCTACCCCGGCCATGCTGTGGGAAGACCCGCTCACCAAGATACATGGTATCCCCCTCCAAAGATGCCAGCATCCTCTGCATCCCAGTAGCATCCCAAGCGCGATGCACCTCTCGCTCCAACAGGTTCCATGGATAAAGGCCTAGCCTCTCATACTCGAAAGTGTCCAGCATGGGCCGCGCCTCTACACTGTCAGGGTCCACTCCTGATCCTCATCCTCATCAATGCTCCGATTGGGGTGGCTCCACCTCCTGATATCTGGGAACAAAGGGGTCCGGCTCTCCAACTCAAACTTGTACAGCCCAAGGACAGTATAGCCCCATATCTGCACAAGAAAATAGAGCGAATTCAGTATGAAACACAGACAGAGCATACAAACAGAGAACAGAAACGGAATCAAGAGCATACCTCCCAGGCATAAGAATACCCTGACAGGGAATCCTTGGTATGCCTACACGCCTCGTCCATGGCGTGATAGCAGAAGGCCAGCCCCGCTGAGCCCCAATCATATCCACTCACCTCATCCAGATTCACCAACAAACCTAACAGAGAAAGACGAGCCGTAGAAGAGTGGTTCGCAAAGATGGTCTCAGAAAGGATATACCAGAGGGCACCCCTCACCAATCGATCAGTAACTGCATTCGGCTTAAGAGCATAATCCTCAATCTGACGTCGGAGGGGTGTCAGCTCAGCAGCAAATCCCTTAACCTTGTTAGGGACGAAACCGATCAACTGTCTCCACACAGCAGGGCTCGCAGGCTTATAACCCGAGGTCTTCGGCAGGGGATCGCCAATGAACTCTAGCCCCGTGATAGCAAGGAAGTCCGTCGGAGTCATAGTTGCTTCCCCGAAGCGCAAATGCACGGTGTGGGTAGTATCCCACCACCTCTCCCTGATCGCATGAAGAACTTGGGGAGTCCGCCTCATCCCCTGAAGGTTATCAACAAAGGTCAAAAGCCCCGTTTGGGCCACCCTATCTCGAACACCATCAAGATCCTTGATTTTGTCCCACACGACTCTAGCCAGTTTTGGGCTCCCACGGCAATTCTTCGTTGGCCTATATGACTGCAAAACAGAGGAAAAACAAAAAAAGGCAATGTTAGAAATCATTCCATGTCAGAAAATCAATGAAATAGACGAAAATTTTCATTGAGGCATTTCATCGAACACTTGGCGTGCGTACAAGGAAAGCTTGCCCAAGGATGCCATTTATGATCCGAATCAACCTCTCCTACAATCCATGATTTGTAGGAGGCTCATACGCACACAATGCAACAACAATCATCCAACGAAATGCACAAAATCAACACACGCAAGAAGGAACCTAGTTCTAAACATATACAAGAAAAACAAAAAATAGCCATTGATGGAATTTGAATTCAAGACAAAGTGGGTTCAAGCTCAATGCAATATAAGAAACGAGAGGTGGGAAAAAAACTCTTACCAAACCTTCCCGAACAGCGGTGGAAATATGCGTGTGCCTATCGAAGGTGAGGTCATCGCGGGGATAGTCCTTCCCTAGTAAATAACTCCCAAAAATAGGATTCATTTGTTCTTGAGCCATTGATTATGGAGGGAGAGAGGATTGAGAATTGATTGGGAAGAGAATCACCAAGCAATCCACGAAAAAACAACAGAGAAAACGACCTTGGCTTGAGCTAGGGAGGGGAAATTTGAAAAGGATGTTTTCAAATTGTAAGAGGAGCTGCTATTATATTAGCCCCGACAGTACATATCTCGCACGACATACCTTATCTCGCGCGAGATATTCCTTTTGGAATTTGACAAAATTGTCCTCGACAATAAGCGTCTACGCAACGTCAAAATTCAAAATTTTGACACATTTACCCTTAGAAATGATAAACTAGCAAGGAAACGTGGAAAAATTGGTACCGCAAGTCACGGAACGAGCCGAATGTGACATACGCACGATCGCCCGGTATGGCACCAGTCGCCCAAAAATCGAGTGGTCCAAAGATCAACTCAATCCACATGATTCAGAGCCCAGAAAGGTGAATCATCAAAATTAAAAGCTCGGTTCAACGCCCAGACAGGTGGATCGTCATCATAAAAGCCCGGTCCAACGCCCAGACAGGTGGATCGTCAAAAGAAAAGCTCGGTCCAACACCTAAACATGTGGATCGTCATCTTAAAAGCCCGGTCCAACGCCCAGACAGGTGGATCGTCAAAAGAAAAGCTCGGTCTAATGCCCAGACAGGTGGATCGTCGAACCAAAAGCCCGATTCAACGCCCAAACAGTTGAATTGTCATCCTCAACAACAAAAGGCCCGATTCAGAGCCCAGAAAGGTGAATCGTCACAAAACCGACAGGACTCAAAGGACCGAAAAGGTAAGCCTTTGTTTTCTAACATATTTCCCGCAGGTTCAGAGCCCAGACAGGCGAATCTTCAGGCAAGATAGGTATATTCAAAATTGGGTCTTGATTTGATTCCTCAGTATGAATTTATCTTTCAAAACAAAATCTCCTCGATTTTCAAATAATTTTCGAAATACCTAAAGCAGCCTTTTCGTATTTTGAAGTCGAACTACGTCATGGTCTGATTCTCCGATAGAGATACATAGGAAGCCGTGCGGCCCGACCATCCCGATGTTCGGAATGATGTCTTTTCTATCGACGACATGACTTCTTCCATAAGTCTTGTCGCCGAGGGGCTCTGTAGACACCCCATTCTGAACCCATCGGATCACATTTATACCACTCTAAGTCTCGCTTTGAGTCAAGAAGCAGAAAACCACCATTTCATCATGTTTCGTTAAGTTTTGACTAACCATCGTTAGTTTGGGACTAAACTGCATACGAGATAACGAGGAAAGGAGGGAATTGTCCACAGGAACAATATCTCGCCGTGAGATGGCGTGTCTCGCGTGAGATATCGTCCCTCTGCAGCATGCAGAAGACAGTTTCCTCGTTGATTTCAACCTCTTTTCGGGATAAAACTTCATCCATCCGGCCAACCAATAGAGTTTGGACTCTGGAACCATCCTGAAGTGTTTGATCTCATCTTCAACACTTGCCCAACCCCTATAAATACTTGGTGACTTCCAAGGACCACGAATTTTCACAACACACACATATTTTGTTAGTTTCTTTCCCTAAAAGAATCCTACAAAATCACCCTAAAAATTACCTCAAAGTTTGTTTGTCAACCTTGTTGATAAACAAACATCAAGATCCAAGTCAAGGACTGAGGCGAAGCTCTGTCCGTATCAAGATTCGATTCTAAACTTGAGTCGAAACTCTGTCCAAATCACCTCACGCAAGGTAACTCCCTAATTCCCTTTCTAATTGATTATTAGAGTGGTATAAATCTATTGAATTTAGGATCGGCCTAGAGCCTCTCCAAATCATGGGGACGGTCTCGAAGCAATCGATCCTACATTCCATTTAACCTCGTTAAATGGATCTTTACTTGTTATATTTGAAATCGTTTCTTCTCTTCTCTGAAAACCTCTCTTTTCTTTAGCAAGACCAATCTCCGAATTGGGTGGAATGGATGCTCCTTGACCTACCCATTCCATAACCTAAGCCCCGAACCCAATCTCTTTCAAAAAAATGGTTTTTCTATGTTTTCCAAACGAATAATATAGGTGGCGACTCGAAATCAATCACAACGCTCACATTAATACACTTTAATTTTGAATGCTAGGGGCAGTTCTGAAAAGTCTCGTTAACTTGGAAAGTTTGAGTTAACGGATTGTAACGATCCGGATTTGGGTACTTACAGTAGCCCCTCGGCGACATCACATATGGAGGAAGTGGGGTCATCGAAAAAAGATAAGGATCCCAAATCGGGGGGATGCCTTATGGAGTGACCTGAATGGCAAATGGTTGGACCCTAAAGCAAGGATTCCTACATATCCACGGGAGAATCAAGCCCATCGTAGTTCTTGTCCGTTAAGTATGAGAGACTTAATAGATTGACCCTGGGTCATGAGATCTTACGCTGGGGATCTGACGAAATGGCAGGAACGGTTGTGTTAAACTGGCGTTTTAAACCACACGGTCTGAGTTCGAAGGAAGGATTGAAGTTCTAACGACGGGGTTAGAAACAGAATTTAACCTCGTGAGATGATGGCACATTGCTGGGGAAAAGTGCCCAAAGTTATAACAAAGTCGGTTAGAAACTGAGGATGATTGACGTTCTTTAAAATGATTGTCTTACGATCCTGATGGGGAGGAATGTTCGGGCTTACGATGGCAGCCGAAGAGGGATTATTGTACGGGCTTACAATGATTGCCATTGAAAGGAGGTGGTTGGGCTTACGGTGACGGCCGAAGAGGATTTGTTGTACGGGCTTACAATGATTACCGTTGAAATGAGGTGGTCGGCCTTACCATGACGGCCGAAGAGGATTTGTTGTACGGGAATACAATGATTGTCATTAAGATGAGATGGTCGAGCTTACGATGATGGCCGAAGGGAGATTGTTGTATGGGCTTACAATGATTGCCGTTGAGATGAGATGGTCGGGCTTACGATGACGGCCGAAGAGGGATTTTTGTACGGGCTTACAATGATTGCCATTGAAATGAGGTGGTTGGGCTTACGATGACGACCAAAATTTAACCTCGGAAGAGGGAACGTTAGCGAAATCTAAAGGGAATATTAACCTTGGGAGAGGGGACAAAAATGTAAGAGTTTTATGAGAACATTTGAGCAAAAGCATCAATTTTGAAAAAATGAGGGGCTGAATGGTCATTTGGGCCAAAATGGCCCATCATGTAAAACAGGCCGTCTGGCCACTTCTTCAAATTGGCATGAATTTAAGCAGTCGTCGGCCTGAAAGGAAGAAGAAGAGAAAATTGGGAGCTTTGGCCGAGAGAAAAGAGAGAAAAATTTGTGATTTTCTCGATTCTTTGCTGAAACTTTGAGAGATTAACGCTATGGAAGGGAGATTAGGAAGAAGGGGTCGCCATAGGAGAACCAATAATGAGAGGAAGAAGTTCAAGAGGACGGTGCGAGCGACCGAGCTTCCTTTGGATCCAACCGAGTTTTACAAAGCTTGAGATAATCACAAATCCAAGGAGGGGATTGCGAGAAAGGTAAGCATTTTTGAATTTCTTTGAATGTTGAATTTTGAATTCTTGAATTTTTTTAATTGATTTAGGGTTCTTGTTGCTCGATTTGGGGCTTTTGATTTTGTTATACCCCTTTGTTGAAATTGATTATTGTGTAATGCAATTGAGGGTATGGGTAAACAATGTAGGAAATTTGGTAAAGAAATTTCATGTCAAAGTACGTTTTCCAAATTTAAGTGTGTTAATTTGGGACGGAGATTTTGAAATGATTTTCGAACTAAGACGAAAATATTTTTGAACTAATTCCGAAGCGGAAGCTTTGAAATGTGAACCGTTAACATTCCGAAATGGGACGGAAATATTCTTAGGAAATGGACCGTTAATATTCCGAAATGGGACGGAGATATTTTTAGGAAATGGACCGCTAATATTCCGAAATGGGATGGAGATATTTTTAGGAAATGAACCGTTAATATTCCAAAATGGGACGAAAATATATTTAAAAAATGGACCATTAATGAAACGAAAATTTTGAAATTTGAACCGTTAATATTCCGAAATGGGACAAAGATATTTTTAGGAAATGGACCGTTAATGAAACGGAAATTTTGAAATTTGAACCGTTAATATTCCGAAATGGGACAGAGATATTATTAGGAAAACGACCATTAATATTTCGAAATGGGACGGAGATATTTTTAGAAAATAAACCGTTAATACTCCGAAACGGGACGGAAATATTTTTAGGAAAAGGACCGCTAATGAAACGGAAATTTTGAGATTTGAACCGTTAATATTCCGAAATGGGACGGAAATATTTTTAGGAGGTAATTGGATTATATCTTTGTGATGATATAATTATGTGATTTTGTTTCATGACATGTACATTTTGCGTACGCTATTTGGGTATTAACATACCTTTGTTGTGTCTTACCTGCAGGGGCGAGGGCCGATTGACTTGTCCACTACCAAGAGTAGGGGGAACGTCGAGGCGGTAAGCGAGTTGTGGGGAATGCTCCCGGACGTGACACGGGGTGAGAAGAGAAGTCCGCGACAGATGGTATTGGATTCCGGTCTGGGGGCATCATTAGCGCAGTGGTAGTGGTGGCGTTGACGTAGAGGGTCAAGGCTATTCACATGGCTTTGAGCGAGTACTGGTGGGATACGACCCACACTTTTCATTTCAGGTGGGAGGAGGCAACGATTACTCCCATTGACTTCGCAGCTATCACAGGGTTGTCGTTCTGGGGCAATCACATAGAGTAGTTCGAGGAGTTCACCATGGAGCAGCTTACGGATCTGCTTGGTTTTGATATCACGAACGCCAGGGGCACCGGTATTCTGTACGGTCCGATGGAGGGACATTTGAGAAGAGGTATTGACGCATATCTTTCCGGCTCTGAGAGGATGACATCCCATCAGTTGGCCCGAGCGTTCTTATGGTTTGCTCTATCAGCAACCATCTTTCCCAATGCTGATACGAAATGTCAGTTTGCCCTGCTCAGCTCTTTGACTGACTTGGAGGCGGTTAGAGGATTCGCCTGGGGAGAAGCTGGCTTGGCCGAGCTCTTCTTTGCTTTGGATAAGTATTCCCGGGGGGAGGAGAACTCGCTTTTTTGTTTCCAGTTTGCATTGGATGTGAGCTCTCTTTTTATCTTACTTGTCTCGTTTTTACTTGTCTGTATCAGTTCTGTAGTTAACACATCTTCCCTATCGTCTTTCAGGTGTAGTGCTACGAGGTCCTCCATCCACAGCGGTAGGGTATCAAGGAGGAGTATGCTCTCCTATTTCCTGCTATGTTGTCCTGGCAGAAGGAGGCTAGGAGACCGGGGAGGTCGAGGGAAAGCACGAGGGTGACTTATGAGGTGGTGTCCGTGGCTCTGGAGCGAGACTTCTCACTGAGGGTGAACTTGACTTGGTGGAGCCGGCTTGATCAGGCGGTTTTTGATGCTGCGAGGGAGGTGATGGGCCAGAGGAAGCTTCTGGTGGGGCTTCACTGCGACATCATGTATCTGGGCGAGAGAGTGGCTTGCCAGTTTGCTTCGGGATCGGATCCCATGGTTCCCAAGAATCCTCATGTCTTCATGTTGCAGCCATTGCTTGTGGATAGGGATGAGTTGCTCCGGTGTAGGCTAGGAGTGCCTTTCACTGAGAATGTCCTTGAGGACGCTGATTATGATATTTTCCGAAGGATGAGGCTGAGGAGACCGCAAGTGCTGGCTAGAGAGGGTGAAGACCCTTCATGTCCCAGAGATCCTCTTGTTCCACGTACTCGCTTTACGTATGAGGGTGTTGGCGGTTCTCGCAGGCGGTTGATGGTTCCAATTCCTGAGCAGGCGAGGCCTAGATATAGAGTCGATCCCAGCGCTATTGTAAGTATCTTATCGATTTCATGTGATGCATTCTATTTCTGCATATATCGCATCTGTGCTGTTCTTTCTGTCATTTGATCGCTTCCCTGATTTGCAGGTTTCGGACCGTACCCATGATCTGACTGTCAGACGTCTGGAGGGGGTGACAGGTTTCGCCCGACTGCTTCTTAACTACTTACGGTGCAGTTCTAGGAAAAGTGTGGATGTTCATGAGCCTATGCCATCCAGACAGTCTGTGGCTAAGGACTCATCTGGTTCCACGGCTGGCGGGATAGATGCGGGGCAGAGCTTTGGTTGGTCTCCTGATTGGCAGGGTGAAACTTCTGGATCGCAGGCCCGTCATTCTTCGTATTCGAGATTTGAGCATGGGGGACCTTCGGGAACACAGGCGTAGGACCGTCATTCCTCGCATACCGGAGTATATGACTTCATGAATTACCTGTTTGCCACAGATCCTGTTGCGGCGGCGCAGTTTGTTGGGGGCTCGGATGTGAATGTACGCTCGCCAAAATTTAAAAAAGAGTTTTTGGGAGTCGCCACGCCATGTTTTAAGGTACACTTTGAAAAACCTTTGAAATGAGAGAAAAGGGTTCAGGGGTCAGGTTACGTGTTGGGAACCGAGAGTTCACCCAACACGCCTCATTCGTAAACGAGTCTTTCGAAATAAACATCCAAACATTCATAGTGTGTGCAAACAACAATGAAAAACAAGTGTGGTAAATGAATTTTATTGATTGAATGAGATTCTTACAACTTGTGAACCATTTGATAAGGGAGGCCACATCCCAAATACAGATCTCAAAATAGATTACAACTGAAAAGGATCTTTGCAAACTGATAGGATGTGTCGCGTGACACAGAACATGCCTGGCTCGATGTGTCGCGTGACACAGAATCCATCCAGGCAAGTTGTGTCGCGTGACACAGGTTGCCCATCTGCAGAGATCTGACAATTTGAACACAGAAGGAACATAAACCAATACAGATCTAATTACATCACCAATTCAGCTTCGAAAATGCACAATTCAACAATTATTCAACCAAGGGGGTGTGGATATGGGAAGATCCACACTACCTTGGGAATCGAACAACAATTCCAACAAATATTAACTCATGAACATGCAATTATGCTAAACAACACGATTAAACAGAGAGATTGCGATTGGAGTTCAGTAAGCAAGACAGATGGAGTCAAATTACTGAAGCAAATGGATATAAAATGATTGAATTATGAAAATGACAAAATCTAAGAGAGAGAAGTAGGGAATTGGTGAGTTACCCTTGAAGATCCACGAATCCTATACCAAGTCTGGTATAGAACCCTTCAACAAGCAGCTTCTGAGACTGATTGAGCTGAGGAGGAATGATGGATGGTGGATGTAGGTGGTAGTATGTGACTTGGATTGAATTGGGGGAGGATTGGAGGGATTTTGGGTAGGAGAGAGAGAGGTGTGTGTTTGCAATGTCTGTGTTACGTTTCTAATTTGGCAGAGTAACAGTATGCCAAAGAGGGATCCAAATATGAGAGGGGGAGGGTCTTATTTATAGGCTGCTGATGATGGTTGAGTTGTGTCGCATGACCTCCTGCGTCCATTTTCCATGGCTCGAGATGTCGCACGACTGAGCACGCCCATAACCGTTTCTGGCGCCAAAACTTGATTCTGGAACATTCCAAACAACTTCCCAATAAGTCCAAGATGAATTATACCTTATAGGTCCTTTTGCCCGAGAAAATACTTAAAAGTACTTCCTTCGCAAGAAACTTATGAAATGTTTTCGGAAGTCTCGGAATGGACTGGGAATTTACCAAAATGCCCCCTAGTGCAATTTTATCACTTTAAAATGCACCTATAAAGGGTCGCGAATTGGATTGGCGTACTCACAAAGCCCCTCGGCAACGTCACTTATGGAAGAAGTGAGGTTGTCGACAAGAAGGACCCAATCCCAATGAGCGGCTGGGGATTTGGCGGATGGCTGGACTATGATTGATGAGATCGGATGGCTGGACCTTTGGAGAAAGGATTCCTACGTATCCCAAAGAGGGAATCAAGCCGGTCATAGTTCAGACTATTCGGAGGTGTCTGACCCAAAGAGATTGTTTGGAGGTGTCTGAACCCTGTGAAAGACTGTTTGGAGGTGTCTGAACCCTGTGGAAGACTGTTGGGAGGCGTCTGAACTCTGTGAAAGACTGTTCGGAGGCGTCTGAACCCTGTGAAAGACTGTTTGGAGGCATCTGAACCCCGTAAAAGACTATTCGGAGGCGTCTGAACCCTGTGAAAGACTATTTGGAGGCATCTAAACCCGGTGAAAGACTGTTTAGAGGAGTCTGAACCCTATGAAAGACTATTTGGAGGCGTCTGAACCCTTTGGAAGACTATGTGGAGGCATCTGAACCCGGTGAAAGACTGTTTGGAGGTGTCTGAACCCTGTGAAAGACTATTTGGAGGTTTCTTAACCCTGTGAAAGACTGTTTGGAGGTGTCTGAACCATGTGAAAGACTATTTGGAGGCGTTTGAACCCTGTGAAAGACTATTTGGAGGCATCTGAACTCGGTGAAAGACTGTTTAGAGGTGTTTGAACCATGTGAAAGACTGTTAGGAGGTGTCTGAACCCTGTGAAAGACTATTTGGAGGCGTCTGAACCCGATTGCGCGAGATGAACTAGAAGAAATGATTTTATTGAGAATGCAAGATATGATGATTTGTAATTTGAACGAGATATGATTTCATACCTGTGCTGTGTTTACCTGTAGCTGCCGGAGGGACTGAGGCTATGATTGGTGATCGTGGAAGGTTGTAGCTGTCGGAGGGTCTTAGGATACAATTGCTGATGATGAAAGGTAGCTGCCAGGGGACTTAGGCTACTGTTGATGTGAAGTTGTGGAAAAACTGCAGCTGCCAAGGGACTTAGGCTACTGTTGATGAAGAGTTACTGGATTGCCGTTTATGGGACGGTCTTTGTTGGTGATTTTCTGTCCTTGAAGGCATTTGTCGGATAGGAAATGAATTTTGCTGTTAGATTGCCAATGGAAAATGGATTTTGCTGATGATTTGGCGACGGGGCCAATGATCTTGATGAACATTGCTGGGAGACTGCTAGATTTGAATTCTTTTTCTCGATTTTGGCTGAGGGACAGTCCTCAATGATTAAATTGTGCTCAGTTGGTGATTGTACCTGGGGGGGGGGGGAATAGCAAAGCATGTCACAGGGGTTAAAGTTTAAAACAGCAAACTACAGGGGTGATTCTGGAAAATATGGCCGGGGGACCATTATGTCGCACGACATATTAAAGCAAGTGAACAGCCCCTTTTAAAACCTTGAACAGTCACCATTTGAAAATTACAGAGCTGAGAGGGAGACGAATAGCTTGAGAGAGAACGACGCTAAGCACGAATTGATTGGAAAATCAAGAGAAATCAAGGGTTTGATTCAGACCCCTCTTGGAACAATGCCTCCTTGTAAGTACCCAAATCTGGCTCATGCCTTCCGGTTAATTTTCCCGGTAATTCCGGTAATTTTTCCGGTAATTCCCCGGATTTTCCTAAAGTTCCGGAACAAATCCGGAGCTGTTTCAAGCCTTTTAAGGGCTGAAGGGAATGCTTGGTGATTAAGAAACACGTTTTTCTTAATCCCAAAACCCTTCTAGAAGGCTGCCACCTTGCACGTTTCTAGAAGAATCCAGATCTGGCTACTTATGTCGTGCGACATAATAGGCCATGAAACATTCTAGAAACCTGCCACCTTGCATGTTTCTAGAAGGAACTGCATGTGGCTCCTTATGTCGTGCGACATAACCAGCCAGGAAGAGTTCTAGAACCATGCCACCTTGCATGTTTCTAGAAGGAAAACGGTTATGGCTTATCATGTCGTGCGACATAACAAGCCCATGCAGGCAGCCTATAAATAGAGGCCTTCACCTCTCATTTTAGACACACCTCTTCCACCCCTCAGTCCCCCTCTATAGGAATACGCCCAGGAAGCCTCCTCTCTCCTCACATACCCCCCAAATCACCCTAATCCTCCCAAATCCATCCCACACACACACTTCTCACATACATCAAGAACCCAAGGTTCTCACGGATTCAAGGCTGGACATCAGCTCCGGAGGAGGATGCTAGAAGGCTCCTATATCTAACATGATATAGGAGTTGTGGATCTTCAAGGGTAACGAATTTCTACCCTTTTCCACTCTCTATTTTCCTTTGAATGTGAAATCTCTATGCTAAATGCGTTTATAATGTAGTATTCTGATTAAAGTTGCATACTTTAGTGTTATATTACCCAGATCCACGTTTTATTTCATTACATTTCATATAAAAGCTCCGGTTTGACTTGATTTTGCATGAACACTCAAGATGAGTGTGGATCCCTCATATCCACACCCTCTTGAAGTGTTCATTATTGATAAACATGCTCTCTGAGATCTATTGGTGAAGTAACTTGGCTATTTTAAGGCCTTGTTACCTCTGTAGCTCTCGATTCTTTGAAGCTTCGCAAAGTGGCTAGTTATGTCACGCGACATAGCGCCTATGTCACGCGACATACTAAGCCGGTTGCGAGACTTCACGCTTTCAAGCCGTAATCCGATGTTAACCCCCATTAAGCTATAACCCGATGTCTATCTGCAATTTAGATAGTATCTATGTACATAATATGTCATCTTTTCATTAAAATATCATTCTCATACATAAAGGTGCATCCTTTGCACCTAAATCCCATTTTTCATGCATTAAAATAATTCTTTTTCCATTTAAAATCCCTTTTCACATTAAAGATGCACTCTTTACATTCAAAAACTCATTTTCATACTCAAAATGCATATATACTTTGCATTAAAAAATCATTCTTTGCCATTTTCATGCATCATTTGTGCATTAAATGCTATTTTCCAACATAAAAATGCATTCTTTGCATAAAAATCTTTTCTTTGCACAAAAAGCATCCCTTGCAACCAAAAGACATGCTTTACACTCTAAAATGCCATCTTTTCACTAAAGTGTCATTTTTACATGCATTCCCCCATGTCCCCATTAGCAAACCTCGGAACGGACCGGTGTAAAAGTTCTCATCTTTACATCGTTCCCTCCATTAAAGGTTCATGAATTCTTTAGAAAGGGACAACCTTGAACCCTATATCTCCAATTATCGCTTAAGAAAGAGTATGAAGCCTCTATACGAGCTCGACCGTCTTAAAGCGTAGGATTGATGGGCTAAGGACCCTCCTTTTCTAAAGAACCTCATCTTTGACCATAAAGAGAGTCATTCTCTCGATCACGCAAGTCCCGAGGGTCCCGAGGTTAAAATGCGATGATCACAAGTCACAAGATGAGGACGGGATCATAATCCCAAATACATAAATTCCAAGGAATCCCGAGCGACAACCAACAAATGGTTTGTACGTCCGGAAGATAACTTGGGACATTCCCCCCTTATTTTCAAACACATGCACACAAGAAAGCACGCAAGCAAGCACGACTAATGAAATCATGGGAGACTTGCTCCGACAAGGCACCTTGGGTGAACGCCAAACGTTCTTCCCAAGGGGTAACTTAACCTCCGAACCCATAAAACCTTTTTTTCAAAGTTTTGAGGTAATCAAAATGGCGTGGCGACTCCGTTTTTTCAAATTAAACCGGATGTCTTCAAACTCGCGTGAATCCAACAAAAACAAAATTTGGGCACACATTCACAGTTTGGCGACTCCGCTGGGGACAATCCCAAAGGAGAAAAGCTTTTATTTTCAAAACAAAAAAATCGATACTCGGTATATAGGTGGAAACCACTTACCCTTCCTGTACACTCCCTGACGTGGGAGTTGGGATAACCGGTGGTTTAACAATCCACGTACCAGTATCCCTTTTCGAAAAAAAAATTTTTGAAAAAAATAAAAGAAAGCTTTTCCCTTTGAGCGGGTTAGACTCCCGTCGCCGATTTCATTAATCATGCTTGCTTTCTTTACCATGAATTGCATCATTTGCATCTTGGAATCTGTGCATACTTTGAACGGGAAACAACCCGAAAAATAGCAAAAGGAGTGGAACCTGGAAAATTGATCCATGCAGTCGTACGGCTCAATCCTCCTTGGATTCTGACCGGGCGACCTCAGTGGCAATTCCACCAGGAAAAATCATGGTTAATCTGGCAGTCCTAGCAGCTTGGGGCTACTCGGCTCCATGATGGCGATTTGGGCTCCCAGAAAATTTACGTGCTTATGTGCTGCATTTTCCCCGTCCCGAAAATCATTCCTTTAAAACACATTTCTGAAAATCTCTGTTTTAACTCAAAAAGGAACATTTTTAGGAGACCGCACACTACGCACACCTGATATATCCTGTACACTTTGCACGCACGTCCTTCAAACCCGAGGGTGGTTCCACTGCGATCACGGACGGCCTTACGATGCTCCCGGGCGCGCACGGAATCATCCCAACCTCCCCATGGCAGCCGGTGTCGACCAATGCACGGTCCGTGTCACACGTTTCAAAACCGTGACTTTTGGTTGGTTTTTGGTCTAGTCCGTGTCATATAGCCCAGTTGCATACCCTCGTAAAGGTCAAACCTTAGTTCATAACGGAAGAAGAACTCTGCCAAAATTCCGACAAGGAAAAATTGGCGAGATCTCAACTCCAACATTGACTATTGACCTTGACCTGCACGGAATGCGTAAGAGTCAAGACCGAGTCTTTGCCAACAAATCAAAAGATCTTTCGCTCAAGCGAAGCTCTGCTAAAATTCCGACAAGGAAAAATTGGCAAGATCTTGACCGGCATTGACTTCGATTCTAACTCACGCCCGGCGTATGCAACGAAGTTCAATGTGACACTGTGTCATCCGGCTTTTGCCGCCCGACCTATGCCTATTATATTCTCGGACATTACCGAAAGTCAAAACGTCATTCGCTCAAGCGAAATTCTGCCAAAATCCTATCAAGGCAGAAAGACGAGACTTTCCCGGTATTGCCTTGACTATAATCCGCATCGCTCGTGCGTTGAAAGTTCCTATGACCCGCTAGACCCGTTAGGAGCGTTCTTTACTCTCGGTCGGTGGGATCCGCGTGCCCTATAGGACCCTCGCCCGGGGCTGTCCACCCTGGGAGGTCGAAATACAGGTGGAATACGAGGGGCTTATAGACGTAGTGACGGAACCCACTGATCCAGGATCTAGAGTAGTTGCGAAAAAGAAGGGCAAACCCCTTTTCCAACCAAATAGAAATAAATAAAAGACATTGTTTTAAGTAAACTTGAACAATTAATGTAATCATAATTGCATGGTCCTGTCTCTGAAATCCCTAATCGAGACCTCCTCGGTCCGATTTCCTATCCCGACCTTTCATGGTCAAATCCCTAATCGATACCCCCTCGGTCCGATTTCCTATTTTCCTATCCTGACCTTTCATGGTCAAATCCCTAATCGAGAACTCCTCGGTCCGATTTCCTATTTTCCTATCCCGACCTTTCATGGTCAAATCCCTAATCGAGACCTTTTCGGTCCGATCTCCGATTTTCGATCTTGTCTTTTCAAGGTCTCATCTTTTCCGATCAATTAGGATTAGGAGAAAATGTGTTTTAAGCAAAAGTTAAGCGATAAGTGCATGTTACTTGAGCCTTCAGCCTAAACACTTATCCCCGAGTCTAAACCTTATCCACCTCCGAGTCTAAACCTCACCCATCTCCGAGTCTAAACCTTGCTTACCCCGAGTCTAAACCTTATCCACCTTCGAGTCTAAACCTCACCCATCTCTGAGTCTAAACCTTGCTTACCTCCAAGTCTAAATCTTACCTACCTTACCTATCCCCGAGCCTAAACCTTGCCTGTCCCTTTCCCGCAGCGAGAAAGAAGTGGGCTAGAATACTGGGTCAGCGGCTTTTCAGAAAACCTTAGATTCGGACGGTTCATCGGCTCGTAGAGTCGAATGGCAGATTTGACAGAAAACGGTGAGGGTGCAGGAAATCGGATGTTTAGGAAGGAAGAGTTAGTCTGGCTTTGGAAAATGCCCGTAAGGTTCATGAAGAGCGGTCATTGCTCATCGGTGCTCTTCGCCGCAATGGAGTTCAAGTAATGCTTGACTCCAACGGTTCTCTCGGTAGTAGTCGAAGATGAGACTCCGTAAGTAGCCATCTCGGCTCCCCGACCTATAACCAATACCTTCCTCCATCCACATATGATCCCTTGCCAAGGACCACTTCTCCTCGGTCCTTTCCAGCATCCCACTCATCGTGGCCCAATTACCTTCGGCTTCTCGTAACGGATTGGATTTCACCCCACTTATCCCTCGGTTTCAACAATACACCGCCAGTTATGCTCCACCTCACATAATCGCTTTGAGATATGTGGCTATGTTCAAGCCCCTACACCCACCGAGTGCGATCATGAGTTGCCAAAGGATGATTCAAGTCTCCAGTGTCACCTACGGGCTTAATGAATTCAGCCGTCAGTTTGCTACTGTGTTTCCCTCCGCCGATAAAAGTCCTGTTGCGATTTCCAATAACTCGAGAGTCCCCGTTGACCCCCATGTGGCAATATTGATGGAACAAGTGAAACAAATGCAAGAGAAGTTTGACTTCATGATGAGTATCAATACTCCCTTGACCCGCACGTCGAACCAAGCAAGGAAATGACTCCACCAAACATGACCCAATGCCACCAAAGCACCAAACAAAGAACCGTACCCATGTCGGCACCAGTTCCTCACAAAGGAAAGAGTGTCGTAGCCTCCTTCAGCCAAATCCAACAATGGAACCAACTGGACAATGGAACTCCGAGTCTTGAGAACAACAATGTCTCCCGAAAACTCCGCAATACGGATATGCCTTTAAGCAAGATTCTGGAAGAACTGATAAAAGAAAAGCTGATAAAGCCACTGGAGAATTGGAAGCCCAGGAACCCCAGTATTCGGTTGGATGAGTCCAAGCACTGTCTTTTCCATCAATACCATGGGCACAACACTGATGATTGCACCTATTTGAGGCATGAGATCCAGAAGTTGATAGAAAATGGGAAGCTCGAGAACCTCCATGGGCCAAAAACAGAAAGCTATGGTAAGAGGTCGATTCAGGATGTACAAGGTCAGAAACGTCAGTCTGATGATTTCGGGATGCCCATGAGCAAAGTTTTCGATGATTTGGTGAAACGAGGCCTTCTCACACCTCTCGAGAATTATAAGCCAAGAAACCCCAGTAGAGTTGACAGGACCAAGTTCTGCGAGTACCACAAGCATTTTGGGCATGTGACAGACAAGTGTGTGGATCTGAAGAAAGAAATTCAGTGGCTGATCTACGAAGGAAAGCTCAAGTTACCTGGCAGTCCAACCCGCGAAGAGTAGCTAGACTAGGGTCTACCTATCCTTAAGTATAAAAAAAAAGAGAAAAAAAAAATAGTCTCTCAGTCAACCTTCGTAGGTTCTAGTACTTTTTCCCTTTCAATCAGGTCCTCTACGGACATTGTAATAAATCTTCAATTTTCTATAAAAAGTCTTCTTCTTTTCTTGCTAGACTTAAGACATTATTTGCACACCTACATTACATTTAATGAAATGGTTTTATTTTATATGATCACTTGCATTGCTCAACAAATAATCTCTCGAAATAATTAATATTCTGATTAATCGGTGTGAGAAAGTCAACTAATGCCATCAAGCCATACACTTTTCTCACCCCGCAAAAGGCCTTCATCAAAGCCATACACTTTCCCAAACCATGTCCTCCCCATCACCTTGACCAAGTCAACAACGGCGGCATCATCAAGGGATAACAAAAGGCCACTCAGCTTCGAAAGATTGACCCCGTGTCGACAACAATCTAGGAGCCTGTCTTCGACCTCAAAGATGTCAAGAGAAATTAAAGCAAGGGCTCGCCTTGGCCCTCAGTTGCTTCAAAAAAAAAATGCAGTGCAAAAAGAGTAATACCCAGCTAGGCTGAATATCCCAAAAAAAGGGCAGTCTAGGCAAAAAATAGGGTTGCACATATATAAAAAAAAAAGAAAAGGAAAAATCTTAGTGCAAAAGAGTAATACCCAGCTAGACTGAAAATCCCAAAAGGCAGTCTAGGCAAAAAACAGGGTTGCACATAAAAATAAAAGAAAATGAGGCCAAGGACCCAGCGTCACCAATCAAAAGCTTGACGGACAGGCAAGACCAAAGCTCAGAAAATAAAAGTTGTCGATAACAATGGGACGGTCGAAGCAAAGACAGAAGCATTTAGGCACGTGCAAATCCTTTCTCCCCCAATGAAAGAGGAAGCAATCAGAAGCAGCCGTCCAAGAATGACTTGGTCAAGGAATCATCCCGAGGCCCACGCCTCATCATCTCATCCTAGCCTTTTCACTAAAGGAACCACAAATCCCATTTCCCAAAGCAGTCCGGCCAAGGCCGAACTACGGCGACCTGAGCTCCTCACAATGAGGGGAACGTAGGCAACCAGCAATGGTCCGGTCATAAGCATATCCAAATTCCTGAAAAACCGGTCTTATCAAAAAACCTCTCCCATAGACACAGTCAGATTCCAGAAAACCCGGTCTCATCAATGACCTCCCTATACACAAACCTTTCTTTCACACCAGCCAACCTTGATCCGTGACACTGGTTGACTTTCTCCTCATGATTAATAAGAATGTTTCTTCATATCGAAATTAATGGTTGAATAACCCGAACATTAATAAAGGGTTTTAAGCAATCTTGTGATCATTGTAAATAAAACAAGTTTTCAGATGTCTTGACAAGTCTTCCTTTTCTACATCTTAGGAAAAATAGTGCTAAACACTGATTTTCTGTCAGCAGGGGCTTCCATACACTTTTATCAACCTCTCTACGCTTATACTCTCTCAAAAGAGTCAAACCTAAAGCGAGTTTTTGCGCCTACATCGAATAAGGCCATCGAGATAACACAAAATCGGGATCTATTCCCACCTTTCAAAAAATATGCCCCTGCATGTATATATCTTCCTAAAATTCTTCTCTTCGTCTACATCTCCTTAAGGTTGACTGATTGACTAAAAAAAAAAAGAAAAAGAAGAAATAAAAAAAAGAAGAAAAAGGATAGGTTTTCCCTCTTCTGCTACAATTCGCATTAGGGCTGCCTCGAAACTCTTCAAGTCTGGGTCTTTGCCAAGTCATTCCTTTAAACTGGGGCTTCTTTAGCCATTTTTGGGGTTCGCATCGAGTTCTTCACTAGGTCCCTAGATGGATCCAGTCTTGGTCAGATTAACCCCAGGATCACTTCCGCAGTACCAATCATATTGGGATTTTTGTTAGGTCATCAGATTGGGGCTTCACCAAGTCACTTGTTCGTAACCTAAAACTTTGCCTACTCAGTTCATCTAACCGAGGCTTTGCCAATAAAAGGATCTTTCCTTGCTTTAGTAAGACATGGGGCTTTGCAGAAAGTTTTTCCTCAGACCGGGGCTCCGATAAGTCACATCCATCCCTAGAAGAGAGGTTTGGTCACTTCAACATCTGCTTTGGTTATAAAAGCCTGTCAGCATCAGCTTCAAGCGCCAGAGTTTAAGAAAAGGACCTTAATCAAGACCCGAGGTTTAAACCCAGTCTCAGCCCAAGAAGGAATTCTAGTCCACGTTGACAACATCTCAGCAACAACAGCAGTTCAGTCCGCACCCAAGGGATACGACCCCACCTGCTTGAAACCCGTCTTAAACAATTTTCAAACACATTCCATATGTACATCCAGACCCAGTCCCTACCATGTTTCCAAGAAAAAAAAATCACCCCTAAGCTCAAGTAACGTGCCAATTGCTAATGAAAATATTTTCTCCCAAAAAAGCGCCTCCGTTATTCCCTTTATAATGAGATAACGCCAGGCGACAGTTTCCGGGTTGTCAAAATCCAAACTTTAGCTACCTCTATCACGAATAGTGAAGTATGCTCAAGTTTTCCAAACTTCAGATACCCATATCTCTGATTCGAAAGAGATTGAGAAGTATGCTCAAGTTTTCCAAACTTTAGATACCCATATCTCTGATTCGAAAGAGATTGAGAAGTATGCTCAAGTTTTCCAGACTGTAGATACCCATATCTGCCGATTCGAAAGAGATTGAGAAGTATGCTCAAGTTTTCCAAACTTTAGATACCCATATCTCTGATTCGAAAGAGATTGAGAAGTATGCTCAAGTTTTCCAAACTTTAGATACCCATATCTCTGATTCGAAAGAGATTGAGAAGTATGCTCAAGTTTTCCAAACTTTAGATACCCATATCTCTGATTCGAAAGAGATTGAGAAGTATGCTCAAGTTTTCCAAACTTTAGATACCCATATCTCTGATTCGAAAGAGATTGAGAAGTATGCTCAAGTTTTCCAAACTTTAGATACCCATATCTCTGATTCGAAAGAGATTGAGAAGTATGCTCAAGTTTTCCAAACTTTAGATACCCATATCTCTTATTCGAAAGAGATTGAGAAGTACGCTCAAGTTTTTACAAACTTTAGTTACCCCTATAGTGACGTAATGCCCTGTAGCCTATTTTACAAATTTACCCCTGTGGCTCATTTTGTTTGCCATTGGCATTTTCAATTCTATTTTCAAATGATTCGGGTACGTCTCATTTCTTTTACAAAAAATTATCAGGATACGTCCTACTTTCTTTACAAAAATCATTGAGTCCTTCTTACTTCTTTAGTCTCCGTTATTTCCGTCATAAAGAAATAACGTCATCTAGTTTTAGTCTCTGTTATTTCCGTCATAAAGAAATAACGTCATCTAGTTTTAGTCTCCGTTATTTCCATCATAAAGAAATAACGTCATCTAGTTTTAGTCTCTGTTATTTCCGTCATAAAGAAATAACGTCATCTAGTTTTAGTCTCCGTTATTTCCGTCATAAAGAAATAACGTCATCTAGTTTTAGTCTCTGTTATTTCCGTCATAAAGAAATAACGTCATCTAGTTTTAGTCTCCGTTATTTTCGTCATAAAGAAATAACGTCATCTAGTTTTAGTCTCTGTTATTTCCGTCATAAAGAAATAACGTCATTTAGTTTTAATCTCTGTTATTTCCGTCATAAAGAAATAACGTCATCTAGTTTTAGTCTCCGTTATTTCCGTCATAAAGAAATAACGTCATCTAGTCTTAGTCTCTGTTATTTCCGTCATAAAGAAATAACGTCATCTAGTTTTAGTCTCTGTTATTTCCGTCATAAAGAAATAACGTCATTTAGTTTTAGTCTCTGTTATTTCCATCATAAAGAAATAATGTTATCTAGCTTTAGCTCCCTCTATCTCCGTCATAAAGAGATAGCGCCGTAAGCTTTAGTCTCCGTTATTTCCGTCATAAAGAAATAACGTCATCTAGTTTTAATCTCTGTTATTTCCGTCATAAAGAAATAACGTCATTTAGTTTTAGTCTCCGTTATTTCCATCATAAAGAAATAACGTCATCTAGTTTTAGTCTCTGTTATTTCCGTCATAAAGAAATAACTTCATCCAGCTTTAGCTCCCTCTATTTCCGTCATAAAGAGATAGCGCCGTAAGCTTTAGTCTCCGTTATTTCCATCATAAAGAAATAACGTTATCTAGCTTTAGCTCCCTCTATCTCCGTCATAAAGAGATAGCGCCGTAAGCTTTAGTCTCCGTTATTTCCATCATAAAGAAATAACGTTATCTAGCTTTAGCTCCCTCTATCTCCGTCATAAAGAGATAGCGCCGTAAGCTTTAGTCTCCGTTATTTCCGTCATAAAGAAATAACGTCATCTAGCTTTAGCTCCCTCTATCTCCGTCATAAAGAGATAGCGCCGTAAGCTTTAGCTTCCGTTAGAATGAAATAATGTCAGGTGACAACCTCCATTAATTGTCAAAACTTCAAGGATCCGAGACATCGTCCTTAACCTATCTAGTGATGCTCGAACTACGATTATGGCTTGATTCCTCCGGGATACGTAGGTAGCCTTTCATAAAAGGTCCAGCCACTCGACCAACTTGGTCACCCAATCCGTCTCGGCATTCGCCAGATTGGATCCTTTTCTATCGACAACCCCACTCGCCCTGCAAGTGACGTTGCCGAGGGCTTGTAAGTACCCAAATCGCTCATGCCTTAGGTTAATTTTCAGGCAATTCGGTAATTTTTCCGGTAATTCTCGGATTTTCCTAAAGTTCGGAACAAATCCGTTGTTTCAAGCCTTTAAGGAGTGAAGGGAATGCTTGGTGATTAAGAAACACGTTTTCTTAATCCCAAAACCCTTCTAGAAGGCCGCCTTGCACGTTTCTAGAAGAATCCGGATCGGCTACTTATGTCGTGCGACATAATAGGCCATGAAACATTCTAGAAACACTGCCACCTTGCATGTTTCTAGAAGGAACCGCATGTGGCTCCTTATGTCGTGCGACATAACCACCAGAAGAGTTCTAGAACCATGCCACCTTGCATGTTTCTAGAAGGAAAACGGTTATGGCTTATCATGTCGTGCAACATAACAAGCCCATGCAGGCAGCCTATAAATAGAGACCTTCACCTCTCATTTTGGACACACCTCTTCCACCCCTCAGCCCCCCCTCTATAGGAATACGCCCGGAAGCCTCCTCTCTCCTCACATACCCCCAAATCACCCTAATCCTCCCAAATCCATCCCACACACACTTCCCACACACACACTTCTCACATACATCAAGAACCCAAGGTTCTCACGGATTCAAGGCTGGACATCAGCTCCGGATGAGGATGCTAGAAGGCTCCTATATCTAACTTGATATAGGAGTTGTGGATCTTCAAGGGTAACGAATTTCTACCCTTTTCCACTCTCTATTTTCCTTTGAATGTGAAATCTCTATGCTAAAATGCGTTTATAATGTAGTATTACGATTAAAGTTGCATACTTTAGTGTTATATTACCCGGATCCACATTTTATTTCATTACATTTCATATAAAAGCTCGGTTTGACTTGATTTTGCATGAACACTCAAGATGAGTGTGGATCCCTCATATCCACACCCTCTTGAAGTGTTCATTATTGATAAACATGCTCTACGAGATCTATTGGTGAAGTAACTTGGCTATTTTAAGGCCTTGTTACCTCTGTAGCTCTCAGTTGCTGAAGCTCTGCAAAGTGGCTAGTTATGTCACGCGACATAGGCAGCCTATGTCACGCGACATACTAAGCCAGTTTGCAGAGACTTCACAGTTTCAAGCTGTAATCTGATGTTAACCCCCATTAAGCTATAACCTGATGTCTATCTGCAATTTAGATAGTATCTATGTACATAATATGTCATCTTTTCATTAAAATATCATTCTCATACATAAAGGTGCATCCTTTGCACCTAAATCCCATTTTTCATGCATTAAAATAATTCTTTTTCCATTTAAAATCCCTTTTCACATTAAAGATGCACTCTTTGCATTCAAAAACTCATCTTCATACTCAAAATGCATACTTTGCATTAAAAAATCATTCTTTGCCATTTTCATGCATCATTTGTGCATTAAATGCTATTTTCCAACATAAAAATGCATTCTTTGCATAAAAAATCTTTTCTTTGCACAAAAAACATCCCTTGCAACCAAAAGACATGCTTTACACTCTAAAATGCCATCTTTTCACTAAAGTATCATTTTTACATGCATTCCCCCATGTCCTCATTAGAAACCTTGGAACGGACCGGTTGTAAGTACCCCAATCTGGATCGCTCTCCATCCCAGCATACGACAAAACTAGAGGCAAACTTCCGGAGGTCATAACTCCTTCATACGAACTCCGATTGAGACGTGCCATATATGGTTGGAAAGCTCTCGACGAGAGCTAGCTTGCCATCACATTCACAAGAGCATGGAAAGTCCGTACGGACCTCTTTGCATGCCAAAAGGTCCGTACGGACCTCTTTGCACCAGACATAATCATTACGAAAATCCCCTTAAAGTCCACGAGATTCCCTCAAATCCCGGAAATCCATCATTACCTAAGAGGTCCGTACGGACCTCTTTGCAGTTTTCCACTACTATAAATAGAGGGCTTCCCCTCCTCATTTTTCACACCTCCCACTTCTCTCTTCCTCCCTAAGCCTTCTCGGCTCCCCTTCTAAGACCTTTCGAGGCATTCCCGGCCCCTTCGGATCCTTCCGAGGCCTTCCGAGCCCCCTCGAGGTGCTCCGAAGCCTCTCCGAGCGCTCTCGAGACGCTCCCGCGCTGCCCCGAGGCACTCTCGAGGTACTCTGAGGCCCCTCGTGGTACTCCGAGGCCTTGCTCGGTCTTTCCCACGGTGTCCCGGCTCTTTCCGAGTCAAACCGGCGATCCCAAACCTTGCCGAACCTCGCCCGAATCCAACCAACGATTCCAACGCACGCCGAACCTCTGCCCGACCGATCCCGACGATCCCCACGCACGCCGAACCTCTCGCCCAAACGTAGCCTACGGTTTCAACTCACGCCGAAACTCGTCCGCGGACAACCGGAATCCCCGAAGCAATCCGAACGCTACTCCGACCTCAAACACTATTCCCCTGCGGAAGACAGACACGAACCAACATTGGTAAGGCTTCCTTCCTATTCTATTTCAATACATTTCAATACAATGTAGACATCCGATACAGCATGCATTTTTAAAAGCACACACACACACAACTTTTTAAAGGATATTAGGGGTATCCGAAAGACTCGTTTTACGAGGCGACTCGGGTGAGCTCTAATATTCTAATATTCTCTTCCCGAGGAGTCATCTGACCTCCGAACTCAAAATCTCATCACACAAAAACAGTTTAAAATTTATCTTTAAACTGATGCCCTTTTTCAATGTTTTGGGCTTAATAAAAACGGCGTGGCGACTCTACAAAATGCGAAAGCAAAACGGCGAGACACCTCCAACACGCAACGCTAAAACGGAATAAGCCAGATGCCGGGGCGCGATTGTGCTGCCTCTCGGATCCGGGCGACTTCCCGAACAGCGACGAATGCGAGATGCCGGGGCTCCGCGCGCGAGCCGGATCCGGGTAATTTCAGTTGGCGACTCCGCTGGGGATAATTTTGTTTTAAAAACTTTTAAACAAAACAAAAGATTTTTAAAACGATGATGAGGGTCAAACTTTCATTTTACCCCTTCCTTTAACTGTTGTGTGTGTGTGCACGTGCTTCGTTTTTATTTTTAAAAAAAAAATACAAAAAAAAATGCATCAATATACATCTGTGCATACATTTAAAATTCTTCAAAAACTTCTATTTTACTCAGAAAAAGAATTTTAGAGACCGCACACTACGCGCACTGCTGCCTCGGATACACACTGCACACTACAACCCTTAACCCGGAGTGGTCTCAGTTGCAGTCCGTTAGGTCTTCCTAGGCCTCTTGGACGCGCACGGGATCATTCCAAACATCCCATCCTAGCCAAGCGTCAACCCTGCACGTTTGAGTCTTGAGTCACACTGGCCCAGGACTCGGTTGGTTTTACCAGTCCATGTCATACAGCCTGGATACATATACCATGCCGGCCATTTTCTGAGTCAAGGCTCGGAACTCAAGATCCCTTGCGCAAGCAAAGTGATGAAAGGTCATGCTAAAATCTTGACCTGATCTTGATTTCCGAAGCTACACCCAGACGATGTTCCGTCCCGGATATACATCCATGCTCACATGACACGATGTCATCAAGCCTTTGACACGTCAGCCATGACGATATGACCCAGCCAACGCCTAACGTCACAGATCCCTTGCGCAAGCAAGGTAAAGAGAGGTCATGCCGAACTCTTGACCTGATCTTGACTCAGTGGCCAGCTCGGTTCACTATTCACATGGCTAACGCGTCAAAACGAACATGACAGGCTCGGTCCTTAGGTTCGATTTTTCTTTTAGGCCGGTGGAAACCGCTTGCACTATAGGACCCTCGCCCGGGGCTGTCCACCCTGGGATGTCGAAATACAGGTGCAAAACGAGGGGCTTATAGCCGCACAGATGGTCTCCACTGACCCAGGATCTAGCATAGTTGCGAAAAAGAAGAGCAATCTTTTCCAACCTACCTAGGACTCTGAGAAAACACGTTTTAAGTAAATTAAAACAACAAAAAAAATAATAAATATAAAAGAAACGGAAACCGCATGCCACGTGAGCTTTCCCCCTTTTTATCCCGAGAGGCCATTCCTGTGTCTAAACCTTGCCCGTCACCCCCTCCAGCGAACCGAGAGTGGTTGAGAATACCCGGGAGCCGCCTTTTCAGTATTGAGGTCACAAGGTCCGACAGCCCTTCCAGTTCAACGGTCCACACCGTCCGCTACTCCCCCATGACGGGATCAACAGATAACAGTGAGGGAAACGGAACCCCGCCCCCGGGAAATTTCCAAACAATGGAAGAAGTTTGGCAAGCTTTTAAGGCTCTCGAGAAACGCCAAGAAGTGCAGCAGGCTTGGATTGAATATGCCATGCGCCGTCGCAGAACCGTCGTGGTTCCCCAACCTGATGGGACCGTCGTTCTCATAGAAGACGGAGAAATATCGGCTCCCCCGGTCTCTCAAAGCTATCAGCAGGTCCCTCCTTCACAAATCCACGGAAACCTAGCAATGCAAGGCAACTCCCGCTCAAAGCTCCATTCGAGCCTCAGTCAAACAGCTCTGATTTTCCAACCTCAGCACACCTATGGGCCCGCTCCCTCAAATCCTAACACCTCTCAATATCCCCTGGAATTCAATCCTGTGCCTCTGTATGAGTCCCGCAGCCACAACTTGAAATCCCAATGTTTACTGAGGACGGACATCCCGGGCGGATATCCCGACATTTCAAACCTTCCACCCGCTGGACTGCCACTTGGGGCTAATGAAGCATTTCCCCAATTCCTAAACACAACCCTTAGTGGTCCAGGCAATTACGCTCCCAATTTCAACAATCCAGGATATGGGTTGGTATACACTCAACTGCCTCCCCAAGACTCCCGAATGGCGATCCCATCTGCCAATCCACCTCCATCTTCGGTCTCCATCCCGAGGCAAAACGCAGCCGCTCTCGCCTACCGACCCATATGGCTTGGTTGGCAGAACATGCAAAGGAGATACAACGGAAGAGTTTCCTTAAGCAAAAGGAAAAAGGTTACCAAACACCTCCAAACAAGAAGAAAGAGGTTACCAGAGCAGTCCACTACATCCAGAACGGAGCTCAAGTAAACCGCGATCAAGCACCCCCGAGGAACGACAATCCCCCTCGCATACCACAGTTCCAGCATTTTGATAACCTCGGGATGCCCTTGAGCCAAGTCCTCGAGACACTAGTAAAGAGGAACATTCTCAAACCCCTTGAGAATTTCCAACCAAAGACTCGCAAGCCCAACATGGATATGAGCAAGCACTGCGCCTTCCACAACTACCCCGGTCACACCACCGACAATTGCTTCGTGCTAAAACAAGTGGTCCAAGGGCTAATCGAAGAGGGAAAGTTGGAACGCCCCTGCGGTCCCATCACAGTTGGAAACCCTTTCCCTAGAAATGACGGGGTAATCAGGGTGGAGAAGTCCTCTGCAAATTCCCGTGATGAATGGGGACGTGAAGACGGAACCTGGGGCTTCCGCAATGAAGAATTCGAGAGAAAGAATCCAAGAACGGTTATTCCCCAACAATCCTTTCCAGAATCGGGTCACACCAAGGGATGGATCGAGCCTTCCCCAGAGATAAGGCAGTTCGAGACAGGTCGAGCAAGTGGCAGCATCAAAAACGGCGTGACTTTCACAAACGCGGACCCACAACCAGCAAGAAGAGTCAGGACGAGAAGCTTGGACTAACCCCCCGTCTCCTAGAGTCTATCTTCAAAAATAAAAGACCCCGAGTCTGTCGTATTTATGTTCGAGTCTCTCGAGTCGTCTGATGGCCTTACGCCTAAAGATTATGCGTTTGTAACATAAACCGCGCTTCCTTATGCTTTGAATAAATGATCGACCTTTCTGAGTATCCCCTCATTGTCACTTTAACAAATGATAAATTAACTAACCAAAACAGTTAATAATGATTCACTTGATAAAGACGCAGACACATTAATGAACAATGCATTAAAACAAATCTTTAAGCATGTTGTCAAACGAGAGGAAAATCGGGCCCAAGCTGCCGAGAAGGTTCTAACCAAAATGAATTTGGGAACTGCTGAAGAGCCCGAAGAGACGCAAATCAAAGAATTACACAGCCAAACCTCGTAGGTTCTAGTACCTTTCTCATTCAATCAAGTCCTCCTTGGACATTGTAATTAAGTCTTCAATTTTCCATACATAAGTCTTCTTTCTTTTCTTGCTAGACTTGAGACATTATTTTGCACCCCACATTACATTTAATGAAATGGTTTTGTTCTATGTGATCACTTGCATTGCTCAACAAGTAATTCCACAAACGATTAATGCTTTGATTAATTGGTGTGAGAAAGTCAATCGATAGCTCCCCATACTACCATACCCCACACAAAGGCCTCCATCAAGCCATACACAGTCCAAAACATGTCCCCACCATCACCTTGACCAAGTCAAACGACGGCGGCAACATCAAAGGACAACAAAAGGTCACTCGGCATTAAAAGATTGGACCCCACAAGTGACAACAATCTAGGGGCTTGCCTTCACCTTCGTGCGCATCAAGAAATTTCAAGCAGGGGCTTGTCTTCGCCCTCACGTGCTTCAAAAAAAAAAAAAAAAAAAAAAAAAAAAAAAGCTCAAGCGTAAGCTACACAAAAAAGGCTCAAGCAGAAGCTTCACAAAAAAAAAATGAGGTCAAAGACCCAGCGCCAACGATCAAGAAGCAAGGGAGTCACTGAAAAGACCGTCAAATACGACTTGTCAAGAAATCATCTCAAGGCCCGTGCCTCATCATTCAACCTTCCGAGCATTTTCGCCAAAGGCTGCACGAATATTCACGCCCTGGCCCCAAAGCCAAACACAGTTCAAACCCGAACTACGTCGACCTGAGCTCCTTGTCTTAAGGGGAACGTAGGCAACCAGAAATGGTCCGGTCATAAACACATACAAATCCACAAACCCGGTCTCATCAATGACCTCTCCTATACACAAACCTTCTTTCACACCAGACCAACTCGATCCTTGATACCGGTTGACTTTCTCCTCGTGATTAATCAAAGCATATCAGGTTTAATTGTTGAATAACCCGAACATCAACAAAGGGTTTTAAGCAAACATGTGATCAATGTGAACGAATCGAGTTTTCAGATGTCTCGACAAGTCTTCTTTTTCTACAAAATAGGAAAGTAGAGCTAAACACTGATTTTCTGTCAGCAAGGGCTTCCATACACTTTTACAAGCTTTTCAATGCTTATACTCTCTCAAAAGAGTCAAACCCAAAAAGCATTTCTTTTGTGCCTACATCAAATGAGGCATTCACACAAAAAGGGACCCATTCCCACCTTTTCAAAAATAAATACGCCCTTGCAAGTGTACATTACGAGTCATTTCTCCCACAAAAGAGGGTCGAACTACGCAGACCTGAGCCTCTCAGTCCGAGGGGAACATAGGCAGCCTTCATTGGTTCGGTCTAAGGAATACACAAAATTCCAAAAATTGATGCCACCAAGGCTCAGGAAAGAAGCAAGCAAGAGATTTTGCGTCTCGACAAAGCTTTAAAAGTAAATCACAAATCATCACAGTTAAAACACTTCTTGATGAGTTCAAGCACGGTCTACTCTCAAACTCACAACATGCTAAAAGACGACTTAAAACATTTAACAATCAATGTGTCACGATGCCGATGAATGGATACTCGGTGTTTCGAAGGTCATTCCATGCTACTCGCGTTTGGCCCTTCATCACTCTTTTCCTTTCCTCCCTCGTCCCCAACGAAGTCTTTTTTCATTCCCCATGAGCGAGTTCTGTCTCCCTCATTCCGAGATCAGAGTCCTCCTTGTCGTGTCAAACGAACCCCGCTCTCGAGCATCGTTCACCCGTGCCTCGGCTCGGATCTCCTCCCTACGAGTCCGCAAAAGGGGACCTCTCCCCGCCGCCCGTCAACTCGAGTCCCGTAGTCAAACAAAGCGTCTCCCATGACATCCCGAGGGTTAGACCAAGCTTCGCACTCCTAAGGCTATAGCGGAGACGACAATCTTGCCCTGCAATTGCTTCACGCCCGCTCCCCAAAAACCACTTGGGTGCCGCTAGATATGCTACTCATACCAATCCAGGTACTCGATGGTCAAGACAACATTCTCCGGCATCTAAGGAGCACCACAGAGGGAAAGCGGAATACTTCCATACCCTCGTAAAATACATAAAAGCATCGGGATCTATCATGCGAAAGAAGCTACCTCCACGTTGGCAATGTCATCCCGACCCAAAGAAAGGCTCCCGCCTCATCCCGAACCGACGGGAAACAAGCAACGGAACACGTAAAGAGGACCAAGGCAAACACGGAACTCGACAACATAGGAACCTTCCCCGACAGGCCCTCCTAGTTTCAATCCCAAAGGGAAACCCACCAACGAATCTCGATGCGTACCAAGATATGCTATCCATCTCTCCCAAGCTGCATCGATCCATGTCCAAGACAAGAGGTCACTGAGCAAATGTCCACGGACAAAGAGACGCCGGAGACTCAGGCATGGCTTGAAGCCTCTCTCGCAACCATAATGCAAGCAAAGCAGGGGCTTCCCCCGCATGAATCGGTTCTCATCACCAGACGATCCACACCGTGGAAGGTTTCCCTGGAACCAAAGGAATGATATCCTCGCCCGCCCGACAATGGCCTGCCACATCCAACAGAGCACCGTCACATATCCTGAGTTAGCTAACCCCAAAAAGAGGGGCTGTCAAGCACAAAGCGAACGCGTCCCTGGAGACATCACTCCCGCCGCCGCTCATGAAACTGGCCAAAGCCGCTTCACTCCCTAACCGCCGTAAAACCTGCCAAAGCTTCCTCAGCCTCCACTAACCACAAATACATTCCCAGCTCATGCGACATGCACAAAAATAATAATAAGCTAGCAACAATTCCTAGGTCAATCCCGGGAATCACAAATACGTCATTACATCTTAAATAAAATACTTTGCTGTGCAAATACAAGTGTTTTATTACAGGTACAAAATGTCTGTTGCTCTACAAAAAAAATGGAAAGAGGAAAAGCAAAAGAGCCCTAATCCGATTCATCATCATCCTCCTCCACAAACGAGAAATTCGGCATCTCGGCGCCTCCGCCAGCCACATCATCGTCCTCGGTGAACCCAAAGACCTTCCTCAACCGGATAATCCAAGAAGTCCACAGGAATAAGAACGAAGAAGGAAAAAGAAGATGAGCCATCCCTCCTCTCCTTGTCCAAAGACTCCGAGGCGTCCCACGTCCTCGCCAAGTTCGCATGAGGTGCTACCTCGCCCTCGCCAAGTTCAGACAGAGGCTCCATCTCGCCCCCACCGCAAGCTCAGACAGAGGTGCTACCTCGCCCTCGCCAAGTTCGGGCACAGTGCTACCTCGCCTCGCCAAGTTCGACAGAGGCTCCATCTCGCCCTCACCGCAAGTTCGGGACAGAGGCGCTGCCTCGCCCTCGCCAAGTTCGGTAGGCTGCAGGTGCTACCTCGCCCTCGCCAAGTTCAGACAGAGGCTCCATCTCGCCCTCCCCGCAAGTTCAGACAGAGGCGCTACCTCGCCCTCACCAAGTTCAGATAGAGGCTCCATCTCGCCCTCCCCGCAAGTCCACGTGACAGAGGCGCTACTCGCCTCACCAAGTTCGGTGACGAGAGGTTCCACCTCGCCCTCACCGCAAGTTCGAGACAGAGGTGCTACCTCGCCCTCGCCAAGTTCAGACAGAGGCTCCATCTCGCCCTCCCCGCAAGTTCAGACAGAGGCGCTACCTCGCCCTCACCAAGTTCGGGATAGAGGCTCCATCTCGCCCTCCCCGCAAGTTCGCACAGAGGCGCTACCTCGCCCTCACCAAGTTCAGAGACAGGTTCCACCTCGCCCTCCCCGCAAGTTCGCACAGAGGCGCCACCTCGCCCTCACCAAGTTCGACAGAGGCTCCATCTCGCCCTCACCGCAAGTTCGAGACAGAGGCGCTACCTCGCCCTCACCAAGTTCAGCAGAGGTTCCACCTCGCCCTCACCGCAAGTTCGAACAAAGGCTCCGTCGCGTCCTCATCCTTTCACCGACTCTCGGCTCAAAACGCCACGCATCCGCAAAGCATTTGAAGCAGCAACTTCGGGCCGTGGGCGCCACACGTCCTCAACATTTCAACAACTCGATCGCAGGCGCCCCATGCCCTCTAACACTTCAAAGCAATTCAGCCAAAGACGCCACCATGTCCTCTTCATCTCGGCCGAGGTGCCCCACATCCTCAACAATTCAACTTCCTCCTCACAAAGGTGCCTCCTCCCGCAGTAAACACAAAGAAAGGTATGTCAATAAACTTCAAACGCAAGACATAGCTGTAATAAATGCTACATAAAAGAAGAATCCCAAAGACGGCATGATGCCTTTCCAAAATTCCCACAAACAAAGTTCCATATAGGATCCACAAAATGCCCATCAAACTCAACTTAGGTCCAGGACGCCTTAGAATAGTCTCAACTTAGGTCATATTCCTGAACTAGGTCCCAACTTAGGGTCATATTCCCCGAACTAGGTCCCAACTTAGGGTCATACTCTTGAACTAAGTCTCCTTAGGTCATACTCCCGAACAAGGTCCCAACTTAGGTCATACTCTCCCGAACAAGGTCCCAACTTAGGTCATATTCCCGAACTAGGTCCCAACTTAGGTCATACTCCCGAACTAGGTCCCAACTTAGGTCATATTCTGAACTAGGTCCCAACTTAGGTCATACTCCCGAACTAGGTCCCAACTTAGGTCATACTCTGAACTAGGTCCCAACTTAGGTCATATTCCTGAACTAGGTCCCAACTTAGGTCATACTCCTGAACTAGGTCCCAACTTAGGTCATACTCCCTGAACTAGGTCCCAACTTAGGTCATACTCTGAACTAGGTCACAACTTAGGTTCATACTCCCGAACTAAGCTTCAACTCAGACATCACCACGTCCACTCACCACAAACCTCACTACTTCACCACAGGCGGCCGGAAGGCTTTAAACCACTCGGTCCTAAGACCGTATAAACCTCCCCCATCACTATCTCCGGCCGGAAGGCTTTAAACCACTCGGTCCGGAAGACCGTATAAATCAGCCAAACTACTATCCCCAGCCCGGAAGGCTTTAAACCACTCAGTCCGGGAGACTGTATAAATCAGCCAAACTACTATCCCCAAAGAAGGCTCTAAACCACTCGGTCCTAAGACCGTATAAATCTCCCAAATCACTATCGCCGGCCCGGAAGGCCTTAAACCACCCGATTAGGAAAATCGTAAAATTTCCATCCCGTGATACCACCACGTCCTCACAATTGACCTCGGCGGTCACCACATATCGGGACATCACCCCGTCCTTATCACCGACCTCGGCGGTCACACAACACTTTAGGGCACCACCACGCTCACATACACTCACAATTTCACGACCTGCGAACTACGACTGTGCTTGATTCCCGCCAGGGATACGTAGGAATCCTATCACGTGGTCCGGCCATCGACCCCATACTCTGGCCACCAAAGACACCACCACGCCCTTATCACCGACCTCGGCGGTCACACAACACTCGTGGCACCACCACGCCCGCACTCACAAACACTCACCCCACACACGAACTACGATCGGCTTGATTCCCGCTAGGGATACGTAGGAATCCTATCACGGGGTCCAGCCTAACCGACCTAAACTGGTCACATAACAGACACCGCCATGTCCTCACGCACCGACCTACACGGTCACTTCCTCTCCCAAAGACGCGATCCGCATCAGGACCCTTAGCTTATCGACGACCCCACTTCTTTCATAAGTGACGTCGCCGAGGGGCTTCGTAAGTACCCCAACTGGATCGCTCTCCATCCCAAAGATACGACAAAACTAGAGGCAAACTTCCTGAGGTCATAACTCCTTCATACGAACTCCGATTGAGACGTGCCATATATGGTTGGAAAGCTCTCGACGGGAGCTAGCTTGCCATCACATTCACAAGAGCATGGAAAGTCCGTACGGACCTTCTTTGCATGCCAAAAGGTCCGTACGGACCTCTTTGCACCAGACATAATCATTACGAAAATCCCCTTAAAGTCCACGAGATTCCCTCAAATCCCGGAAATCCATCATTACCTAAGAGGTCCGTACGGACCTCTTTGCAGTTTTCCACTACTATAAATAGAGGGCTTCCCCTCCTCATTTTTTCACACCTCCCACTTCTCTCTTCCTCCCTAAGCCTTCTGGCTCCCCTTCTAAGACCTTTCGAGGCATTCCCGGCCCCTTCGGATCCTTCCGAGGCCTTCCGAGCCCCCTCGAGGTGCTCCGAAGCCTCTCCGAGCGCTCCCGAGACGCTCCCGCGCTGCCCCGAGGCACTCTCGAGGTACTCTGAGGCCCCTCGTGGTACTCCGAGGCCTTGCCTGGTCTTTCCCACGGTGTCCCGGCTCTTTCCGAGTCAAACCGGCGATCCCAAACCTTGCCGAACCTCTGCCCGAATCCAACCAACGATTCCAACGCACGCCGAACCTCTGCCCGACTGATCCCGACGATCCCCACGCACGCCGAACCTCTGCCCAAACGTAGCCTACAGTTTCAACTCACGCCGAAACTCTGTCCGCGGACAACCGGCATCCCCGAAGCAATCCGGAACGCTACTCCGACCTCAAACACTATTCCCCTGCGGAAGACAGACACGAACCAACATTGGTAAGGCTTCCTTCCTATTCTATTTCAATACATTTCAATACAATGTAGACATCCGATACAGCATGCATTTTTAAAAGCACACACACACACACAACTTTTTAAAGGATATTAGGGGTATCCGAAAGACTCGTTTTTACGAGGCGACTCGGGTGAGCTCTAATATTCTAATATTCTCTTCCCGAGGAGTCATCTGACCTCCGAACTCAAAATCTCATCACACAAAAACAGTTTAAAATTTATCTTTAAACTGATGCCCTTTTTCAATGTTTTGGGCTTAATAAAAACGGCGTGGCGACTCTACAAAATGCGAAAGCAAAACGGCGAGACACCTCCAACACGCAACGCTAAAACGGAATAAGCCAGATGCCGGGGCGCGATTGTGCTGCCTCTCGGATCCGGGCGACTTCCCGAACAGCGACGAATGCGAGATGCCGGGGCTCCGCGCGCGAGCCGGATCCGGGTAATTTCACCGGTGTAAAAGTTCTCATCTTTACATCGTTCCCTCCATTAAAGGTTCATTATTTCTTTAGAAAGGGACAACCTTGAACCCTATATCTCCAATTATCGCTTAAGAAAGAGTATGAAGCCTCTATACGAGCTCAACCGTCTTAAAGCGTAGGATTGATGGGCTAAGGACCCTCCTTTTCTAAAGAACCTCATCTTTGACCATAAAGAGAGTCATTCTCTCGATCACGCAAGTCCCGAGGGTCCCGAGGTTAAAATGCGATGATCACAAGTCACAAGATGAGGACGGGATCATAATCCCAAATACATAAATTCCAAGGAATCCCGAGCGACAACCAACAAATGGTTTGCACGTCCGGAAGATAACTTGGGACATTCCCCCCTTATTTTCAAACACATGCACACAAGAAAGCACGCAAGCAAGCACGACTAATGAAATCATGGGAGACTTGCTCCGACAAGGCACCTTGGGTGAACGCCAAATGTTCTTCCCAAGGGGTAACTTAACCTCCGAACCCATAAAACCTTTTTTTCAAAGTTTTGAGGTAATCAAAATGGCGTGGCGACTCCGTTTTTTCAAATTAAACCGGATGTCTTCAAACTCGCGTGAATCCAACAAAAACAAAATTTGGGCACACATTCACACTCCTAGAATACGTCCGACGAAGAAAGCTCCTCAACACGCTGAGTTGGATGCTCGGCAAAAGGGGATTCAGCGAAATCAGCGGCCATTCATCCCTCAAGCAGTGAGGGGAGAGTTTTACCCTCAGCTTAAAGAGCACACTTCCGCTACCGAGAAGAAATCTACGGTATATTTGTAACCCTTGCTTTTATTGGGATTGATTTGAAATAGACTATTTGTATCAAAAAAAAGATCCGAACTTGCATGCATGAATGGAATCAGAACATGGGATGATGAATGTATGCTCTATGATTTAACCTAATTTTGCTTGGAACAGACTTAAAATAAAAATGACCATTTTTTATGTAAATTGGACAAATATGAACATTGATTGATATGCTTTTAAGGAGAAAATGAGATATTCATACATGCGCTGTGTTTACCTGCAGGGATTGTGCACCCGGGGTTCTCCGAAGGTGATTGGCCAATTGTGGGACATTTTACCCGGTAGCTCGGAGCTGATTCACTCGCCCAAGGGCATGATTTATGCTGCTGGGCTGGGACAGTTCTTTGAGATGGCGAAAGCCATTGGAGATACTCAGAGGAGTGTTGAGTTGATGAGAGCATTTAGGGAGTTCTGGTGGGAGATCACCCATTCCTTCCACTTTTCTTGGGGTGAGGCGATAGTCATGCCATATGATTTTGAAGTCATCACCGGATTGCCTTTCACTGCTGAGCCTCTCTATCTTGATGAGCCTACGCTTGTTGCTGACCCCCAGCCTCTCACTGATGCAGATTTTATGGGGTTGCTTGGTTTTGTTCCCTGGGACAAGAAGGGGAATGGATATGAGCTGGGTGAGCTTCACGGCCATATTGGGGAGTAGAGCAGGAACTATCCTGCGATCTTGGATGATTCTAAGGAGAGACAGCTGAGAGACGAGAGATTAGCATGGGCCTTTGTATGGGTTGGCCTGTCTGATCATGCTGTTTATCAACAGTGCATCTATCGCCCTGATTTCTTTGTTAGAGCTTTTGAGGACTTGGGCTGCTGTTGGGACCCTGTCTTGGGGTGAGGCTGGCCTGGCTGAGATGTACCTGGCTCTTATCAGTAGGGGGAAGGGGATGACCTTCAACTGCTGTCACATGGCTTTTGAGGTACTTCCCATCTTGACTTATTTTCTTTGGCTCCCCTTCTTCTGTTATTCATTACTGGTATCTCATCTGTTTTGAATTTTTCTTTCAGGCTTGGGCTTATGAGATTTTTAGCTGCTACGCCTGACAGGTCCAGGATGAGTTTCCTGTCACTACCTTTCCTGCTTTGAGGTGATGGGTGAAGGTCGCTAGAAAGAAGACCAGGACAGCCGATTCGAGAGGCAGAGTGACATCTTCTTATGCTGCTCACTTGACAGAGTATCACAAGCTATTTGTGGGATTTTCCGGGGATGCTTTGTATTTGGGAGAGAGATTTTACAGGCAGCACGGTCCAGATAGGATTGCTCAGGTCCCAGTTGATCCTCCGAAGGATATGTGGTTTCCCATAAGCTGGATGATCTGATTACTTTGATCCAGGATGATGGTGCCTACAACCATATTGTGGAGGGAGTAGATTATGCAGTGTTTGTGGTAGAGAGGTTACGGTCACCTCAGGTGATGGCAAGGCGTGGTGCTCGAGATGCAGGCTCCTCATCTGGATTTGTGGCGAGACCTCCCTTACCTCCTCCTTTTGTTGAATTTTGGGATGGGGATTACATGAGGTGAGCTCCTCTTGACACGAGCCAGATTCGTCCCCATTTTCAGCTCCCGGAGGGCTCCAGATCTGTGAGTGCTATCTTTTCTTTTCCATTACTTGAAACTGTTAGTGTCTTTGTTATTGCCCCAACTGGCCTCTTGATTCTTCTGTTGATTGATTGTATCAGTTCTCAGTTGAGACTTATTGGAGCTTTTCTCGATCTTATACTGGAGCTCTAGACATGATTGAGCAGTTGGAGAGGAGTGCCCGCTTCTCGAAGGAGCGGTGCCTAGCCCAGATTTCAGATGATGATGATTCCGCTCCCAGTTTGCCAGATAGGAAGAGGGCTCGAGTCGGCATGGACATGAGCAGGCAGAAGAGACCCCGGACCAAGAATGCCTCATATACTTCTTCTAGCTCAGAGTATGAGAGTGATGACGCTGATATTCCTGTTGATCCTCATGAGATTGAGACGGTTGCCATCCCTGCTGTTGATGAGTTTCATCGAGCGGACCCTGTGATCTACCGAGCTCCTGCTGATGGTCTGGATCGTGTACTGGCTGAGGAGGACGATGAAGAGGGAGAGGACAGTGAGGAGGATGATAATGACGGCTCGGATGATGATGATGATTCGGAGGGTAAAGATTCGGAGTAGCCCTTTGGATCAAATTGCGACTTTTTGATTATTGTACCTTGTAGAAAACAAACAAACACTTTTGTCTAGACAAATTTCTACTCATTACTTTGAACTATATTTAAACTTGATTGTTTATTAGCTTAGTACATTATTATTATCTTTTGTTATTCGCACGAGTCCATCTTTTCCTTGGAATATGAGAATGAATGGAGTGAAAGGTTATGATGTTGGTGTATATGTGATTTGTTTGGTTTGTATGTGTATGTGTATGGTAAATGTTTATATGAGGTGAATGAACCCTCTCCCAGGTTGTTTACAGAGTTGTGGCTGATGATTGCAGCTTTGGACAAGTCGGGGCGTGCCCTGGTAAGAACTGATTGCAGATTGCTGATGTCTGATGTGAGGCAAGGGCTGTCGCACGACCCAGGACTCCTTGTGGTAAGTTGTGTCGCGTGACACAATAAGCCACACTGACAGGTTTTCCCATCCAAGCTTTATACCTGTCTCAAAATAATCCCTTTGCCTAGGGTAAGAATCTCAGCAGCCCCTCAGGAAGTAGGCTTCAATTACAGAACTATCTCAAGGATCGAGATTGTAAAAACAACCCTATAATCTGCACAGATGCGCACACAATTCCTCTTCTGTCTGACCAAGCCCCAGTGTGGAAGAAATCATCGTGAACTGGATCTGGGGCAGCCCCACTTTGACATAGTTGCAACGCAGCCCCATTGCAGATAAAAACATTATGTGGCCACGGAGGCGATTATCTCTCAAGCTTCATTCAATCAGTCGATGGACAAGACTCAAAAGTGTTTACGCGCAGGGGAACATCTTTCGAAAGGTGGGAATGAATCCCGATTTTATGTGACACACTCGCTTTTGGTTTGACTATTTTGGGAGAGTATAAGGGTCACAAGGTGTGGAAAAGTGTATGGAAACCCCTGCTGACAGAAAGACAGTGTTCATCTCTATTTCCCTATGATGTAGAGAGAGAACACTTGTCGAGACATTTGAAAACTTTTCTTATTCATAATGATCACAAAGCTGCTTGAAACCCTTTATTGATGTTCGGGTTATTCAACCACAAAGCTTGATATGAACAAATATTTTGATTAATCATGAGGAGAAAGCCAACTGATATCGAGAATAAAATTATGGAAGATGGATTTGTGTATAGGGACGGCCCTTAATGAGACCAGGTTTTCTGAGATGTGAATGTACTTGTGACTGGACCATTTCTGGTTGGCTACGTTCCCCTCTTGGCGAGGAGCTCAGGTCACCGTAGTTCGGGCAAGTCCCGATTGAAAGAGAAGGAATGTGAAATTCGTTGATATTTTGAAAACTGGAGAGTTGACGCACATGTCTCCTTGGAGTGTCGATGAAAGACACGGTTGCAGAGCCACAGTGGAACATTCGCGGGAGGTGTTTGCGGAGGAGAAACAAAATATTCTCACATGAAATGTTAAATGAATTGGATTTGAATTTGCATAATCTCTGATTGATGATCTTTTGAGTCGAGATGGATTTGGCTTCGATTTAAGCAAGCAATGAAGCGTTAATTTGATTTAGATCCTGATGAAATTGGAATGAAACTGCTATCCGGTAGGAACTGTAGCTGGTTTCAGGGTTTAGATCGGCCATCGGGTGATTTGGAATGTCATGCCCTCTTAAGATGAGAGGTCGACTGGGTCTTTTGCTGATTGAACCTCTGAAGATGAGAGGTTAAATTTTAACTTTGGTCAAAGGCAAGGGTAATGGGAATATCCTCTAAAAACGAGAGGATGGCTTGGGATTGGCTGAGGTAATGGTGAGGGGACATCCGTGCTGTCTCTTTATTCATTCTGAGACTCCTTCTGAGTAAACAACTGGATCTTTTAGCTTTGCTTCTGAGAAAATGCTAGGGACTATGCTCTCCTTTTTTTCTTTTCCTTCTTTTTCTTCTTTTTTTTTTTAATTCCTTTCTCTCTTTTTTTTATTTATTTTTTTTTTGAGAGAGAATTTCAGCTAGTCCCTAGAGTGGATCACTGCATTCCGTCATTCTTGAGCTTGGGGACGGTCAATCTTTCTTTGGATCATAGGAGCCCCAAGGATAGTCCCTCTTCTTCTGGAGATGGCTAAACGGGTTTCAAACATGCCGATCTTGAAATGAAGGGGTATTATTTGGTGAGGGTGAGGTAATGGCTTTCCTATGGGTGAAAGGTTTCAACTGCAGTCCATACCGGATGGTCTAAACGAGATTAAGGTCTCATTGCTTGCTTAAGCTTACTTGAGAAAGATTACTGCAAACCCATTGAGCAATGAAACGATGAATATGATAAAAGAGATGTGAGCATATGAGACGCGAGGTAGGGAGTTGATAAGCCCCAATTTGAGAAAGATATCGGTTGATTTTCTCACTCTGATTAATTTAAACATTAATCATTTCAAAGCATTAGTAATTGAGCAGCACAAGTGACCATTTAGGATAAAACCATTTCAATTAGGTGTAATGTGGGTGTGCAAGTGATGTCTCGAGTCTAGCAAGAATAGAAATAAGGATTTTTATTACTGAAAGACTCATAACACAGACATAACAGACTCAAAGCCCAATAGGGACACTCACTAAAAAAAATGAAAAACAATCTAGACCCTACGATGACTGATTGACTATATTATCTTCAACTCAGAATGGGGGGACCCGCTGGAATCATAGGATAGGATTGGTAACCACATTGGGACGAGCCTTCTCAATCCTACCTTCATCAACAAGCCTTTGAATAAGCAATTTCAGAGGAACGCAATTGTTGGTGATGTGGCCAGGATACTGATGATAGTAGCAATACTTTCTATGATCCAAATCCGGATTGGGTTTGCTGGGATGGTAATTGTCAAGTGGTTTGATCATTCCTCTTCGAACCAACCCATTGATGTTTTCTTCGGTTGTTATTCCGAGATCATCAAATTTTCACTGCTTGGGAGGTGGAAACCGACCATGGTTTGAAACACTACTTTCTTCTTGAAAGCCCTTTTCAATCTTCCCTTCATCGATGAGCTCTTGGATGATCACCCTCAAAAGTTTGCAGTCGTGAGTGGTATGGCCAGGATATTGATGGTAGTAGCAGAACTTCCTTTTATCCAGGTTGGGCCTAGAAGAGGAGGGCTATAATTGACCAGTGGTTGAACCAATCCTCCGCTTACCAAGACCTTGAGGAATTCGCCCATAGGCATCCCTACATCACCACAGTACTGTTTTCTTCTTTCCATCTTAACCACCTTTGGGGGTGACTCGGGAACTGGCGCCCCTTACTGAATGGGATTCATGGCAGGAATGAAGGACATTTGATTAACGGTTACGTATGGGGTTGGTCCTGAATGCTGAACCTGCGTAGACGATGAGTTGAAACCATAAGATGAACCCATTAACGGTTGAGAAAGACCTCCTTGGAGCGGAGTTTGGTTAGCGGGGAATGACAACAATCCCTTCTGGTTGAACCGGTTGTCCACATAATGCCGCGATCCTTGGGAACCTTGCGGATATTGACACTACGACCCAAACTGATTAGGAGATCCAAAAGCATTGGGGATCGGTTGGATACTCTAAATCTGAGCTTGGTCAACTTGAGGTGCTGGAGGAGGAATCCTACCTTGTGCCTTCACATTCATCTCTCTCATCCCACGCATTTGATAAGCGGGGGAAGATGTAACATTAACGGTGGGCTGAAGAGGGATAGAAACATTTCCAGTCTCATAATCAGTGCTGCTAGTACTAATGATCTCCTCATAAGACCCATCTTCGTGACGAATGACTGTGATCCCTCGGACACGCATGGCTTCCACAAACCTAGCATGTGTTTCCTCTTCTCGGGCCCTAGCAATTTGGGCCAGCAACTGAGCCTTTCTCTCCCGAACCAAGGAAGCCTCAAGAGCAGCTCGCAACTCAACCACAGACAAATCACTCAGATCCAACTGACCCAAAGCAAAGGAACCTCTAGACTGAGCGGACGACATATCCTTTGTACCAGACATCTTAGATATCAAAACAGATGAGAGCTTCACAAGAAACTGCAACTACCTCGGAGACATGAACCAAACGAGCACCGGAAACCGGCGCACGCACCCAACTTGCCGCGACTGCAGGGGTAGATATGGATAGATAAGGTGGTGAAGGAAAGAGATTTTGAGAAAGTATGGGAGAGGGAAAGGAAAGAAAAGGACGGACTCGTGCAAACATCTTATTTATTTTCAAGTAGAAATCAGTGTCTTTTAAGTCCTAAATAAGGTTGGGAAAGGATAAGCCTTTATTTACGCAATCTATACCTCGGGGAAACCTAGGGACGCAACATTCCAATTACACCAAATGTTTTGCATGGAAATTAATGATAGGCAATAACACCTAAACAAGACCTAAGCACTATATGGGACGGACGAGTGATCCAAATTTCTGGGGAAATTTGGACAGCATAACGGATATTCTTGAAGAATTTCAAAGAAAAATCCGGCATGACCTCTCGTCGGTGCATGGTGACAATGAGGCATGATCTCTTGTTAGAACATGTCATGAGGGTGACATGTCCCCACGTGAAACCATGTTGCATTGGCAACATGCCCACAAGTGCAAGGTTTTGGGAAAGGTGTGTACGTTCTATTATAAATTTCGAAATAACTCATTTTAGTGTAATTTTGAAATGTTGTATCCAAAAACCAACCATGGGTAAGCTTTAAAGTGTGGCACCACCTATGATGCGCTAGGGGTATAGGTTTGATATTAGGCGCTCAAGCGTAGGCGACATACATCACCGTCCGCGATGCCGTCAATCGCACTCGAGGGTTCTAGATCTATGTGACATAGTGTGCGGATGACTATGTTCTTTTATTTATGAAAAATAAGTTTTGAAACCATTTTCTTTTTATTATTTTCTTTTTATTTGAAAAGGAAAAACAAACGAAAAACACACACACACACACACAGATTAAATAAGGTACAAAATCAACTTCGTACTTGATCAAAAGGACTGCCCTCAAACCAGAATCTGCAAAACTGCTCAGTGGCTAGTTCTGTCGCGTGACACAGGACAAAATGGTCCAAAGCTGTCGCACGACTTAGCTAGCCACTGGACCAGAACCTGAAACTGCAATCCATCCCCTGCCTACTCAAGGCAAAGAACAAACACACAGCACCAGAATATAGCAACATAACAACAAAGAAGCACACAAAGGCACACAAACCTCACAATCCCATAAAATGCATGTACCACACAAGGTCATTAATGATGCACACAAAATGAACATATTGAATGTTTAAATGAATAAAAGCTTGACCCTCTTAATTTTGAAAAAAAGGTTTTCAAAAGATGTCCCCAGCAGAGTCGCAACTGAATGTATGCTCGCCGAAATTTAAAAAAGAGTTTTTGGGAGTCGCCACGCCATGTTTTAAGGTACACTTTGAAAAACCTTTGAAAAGAGAGAAAAGGGTTCGGGGGTCAGGTTACGTGTTGGGAAGAACCGAGAGTTCACCCAACACACCTCGTCCGTAAACGAGTCTTTCGAAATAAACATCCAAACATTCATAGTGTGTGCAAACAACAATGACAAACATGTGTGGTAAATGAATTTTATTGATTGTCATTCTTACAACTTGTGAACCATATGATAAGGGAGGCCACATCCTAAATACAGATCTCAAAACAGATTACAACTGAAAAGGATCTCTGCAAACTGACAGGATGTGTCGCGTGACACAGAACATGCCTGGCCCGATGTGTCGCGTGACACAGGATCCATCCAGGCAAGTTGTGTCGCGTGACACAGGTTGCCCATCTGCAGTGATTTGACAATTTGAACACAGAAGGAACAGAAACCAATACAGATCTAATTACATCACCAATTCAGCTTCGGAAATGCACAATTCAAAAATTATTCAACCAAGGGGGTGTGGATATGGAAAGATCCACACTGCCTTGGGAATCGAACAACAATTCCAACAAATATCAACTCATAAACATGCAATTATGCTAAACAAAACGATTAAACAGAGAGATTGCGATTGGATTTCAGTAAGCAAGACAGATGGAGTCGAATTACTGAAGCAAACGGATATAAAATGATGGAATTATGAAAATGACAAAATCTAAGAGAGAGAAGTAGGGAATTGGTGAGTTACCCTTGAAGATCCACGAATCCTATACCAAGTCTGGTATAGAATCCTTCAACAAGCAGCTTCTGAGACTGATTGAGCTGAGGAGGAATGATGGATGGTGGATCTAGATGGTAGTATGTGACTTGGATTGAATTGGAGGAGGATTGGAGGGATTTTGGGTAGGAGAGAGAGAGAGGTGTGTGTTTGCAATGTGTGTGTTATGTTTCTAATTTGGCAGAGTAACAGTATGAAAAAGAGGGATCCAAATATGAGAGGGGGAGGGTCATATTTATAGGCTGCTGATGATGGTTGAGTTGTGTCGCACGACTTCCTGCGTCCATTTTCCATGGCTCGAGATGTCGCACGACTGAGCACGCCCATAACCATTTCTAGCACCAAAACCTGATTCTGGAACATTCCAAACAAATTTCCAATAAGTCCAAGATGAATAATACCTTATAGGTCCTTTTGCCCGAGAAAAATACTTAAAACTACTTCCTTCGCAAGAAACTTATAAAAAGCTTCCGGAAGTCTCGGAATGGAACGGGAATTTACCAAAATGCCCCTAGTGCAATTTTATCACTTTAAAATGCACCTATAAAGGGTCGCGAATTGGATTGGCATACTCACAGGATGACGAGCAGGATTCAGAGTAGTCATGTATATCTTAGATAGATGTATGTACTACTTGTCTTAGACATTGTTTGTATTAGGGATGACTTTGTTCTGGGGTGAAACTTTGGTACATTATATTTATCAGGATTGTTTTACTTTTGGCATTTAACGAAACCAGATAAGCAAGTAGATTAATCAAAAATAAATAATGACGGAAAATGCACTGAATAACAGATTTGAACAAATAAAATTTAAAACTATTATGCACTGTCGCATGAGCTCGGGATGGATTTGGCATTGTAAGGGAAAGGGTTCACGGGTGTTTAGCTACTTTGGACAGAGGATGAATAGGTGACACCTTGGAATGGACAAGGGGACATTGCAGCAGGGCTGCAGTTTGACTTTGTAAACCTGAAAGACAGGCCGGCCGGCCAGATCTTCAGTTTAGACTTATTTAAATTGCAGTCCAGTTTTGTATATTTTAGAAATCCTAAACTTTCTCCGTTGATTCTTGAAGCTGAAAATCTGTTCTTCCCTTGATATTTCTTCATTTTTTCAATGGCCATGTTTCCAAAGTTGCCTACTCGGATGCAAGAGCAATTCTTGGATAGGTTCAAGACGTGGGTGAGGCACCATATGAGGCATAACAAAGAATTTTTTGAATGCTATTATCGGGTGAAGTCGGAGTGGGCTTTGAAGGAGCTTTCCCCTGACTGGGATCTTTTGAGAGCTGCGGCTCATTTCTGGGATGTGACAAGGCACTTGTACAGTTTCTCATATAATGATATCACGCCTACGTTTGAAGATTTTCACACTATCCTTAGAGGACCTGAGGTGGAGCAGGTTGCTCTTCCTTTAACGGGAGGAATGAAAACTGTTGAGAAGTTGACGTCTCTTCTTGGTGTTTCTGTTGAAGAAGCTTACGGGATGTTGATACCTCACAATGACTTATTGACATCTCTGCGATCCCAAATAGGTTCATGAGTGCTGACTGGAGCGTTGCTGCGTGGGATGCTTTTGCTCTGTGCACGATAGGCACTTTGTTCATGTTTACGTCGCTAAGAGTATGCCACCACAGGGCTCTGGACATGGTGGGGCATTGACGGGGCGGAGAGGACATCGTGCCCTTGATCTTAGGCGAGACCTTTCATGGCATTGATCGAATGGCGGCCGATAGCCAGTACATGTGAGGAGGAAGTCCCGCTATGCTCACTCTGTGGCTAAGGGAGAGGTTGCAATTTATTCCCGAGGTTCACATGATGTGTGATCCTTGGTTCTTCTCTCGGCGACCTTGGAAATAGAGGGCAGTCAGGCTGACTGGGAGCTTTGGATGGCCAAACTCCACACACATCATTTGGGATGGTGGGTTCCACACTGGAAATTGCAGACTTATCGGACCATTCAGGAAGGTCTTCTTATTGTCAGGGTTTCGAGGCTTTCCCAGTCTTCTTTCTATATCCCGTCCTTGTTATTACGGAAATTTGGGATGGAACAAGTTCCTTTGATGGGCTTGAATGATGCTCCTACCTTTGAGGTGGGATCACTCTTCATGGACGATCCTTTGACGTTCTTGCTTCTCATGCGAATGTGGCAATATGCGTCTTTTCCAGTTAGGGTTCTCTTTCACCGGAGAGGGAGCACTGTTCTGTCCACTGTTTACTTGAACTAGTATGAGGAGTGTATGGGGGAGACACAAATGGCACTTTTATGGAGGAGAAGTGAGCTTTTGGGCCTTAATCGCTGTGATAGCTCGACTTTGAGGAGGGCCGAAGTGATGGCTAACCCTCAAGATAGTACGGGGGATGATATGGCGGACTATGAGGTCAACGCGAGTCGGTTGGCCGACATGAGCACGGATATGATGGGTCAAAGAGAGGCAGCTCGTGGTAGAGCTAGGGAAAGGACTGCTTTGGCAGCAACAGGTTTGACAGAGGAGTTGGGAAGGATTCCAGAGCCAGGCAGGAGAACAACAGGGATATTTCCACTGAAGACAAAGAATACCCGCCGCAGAAAAGGGAAGGGAAAGAAAGATGAAGGACTGAGAACGAGTGGCTAGATTGACCTTGCAGTACGGAGTATCCACCCACTGTCATTGCATACATATTAGGTTTAATTAAGTGTTTTATTTTTCTTTGCAAGCATGTAGTGAGTCAAGAGTAGACCATGCTTGAACTCATCAAAAAGTGTTTTAACCGTAATGAATTTGTGGGTTAATTTGAGAGTTTTTTGAGACATGAGTGATTGGTGCCAAATTTGAAATTTATTTGTTTTTAGACCGAATCAATGATGGTTGCCTATGTTCCCCTTTTACGAATGGACTAAGGGGCTCAGGTCATCGTAGTTTGACTCTTTTGAGAGAGAGAAAATAGAAGTGGGATGAATACTGCAACCCTGATTTTTACCTAGACCATTTTGAGGATGTGTCTAGTTGGGTATTACTCTCTTAGCACTTTGATTTTACTATTTGTGGGAATATGGGGAAAGAGAGTTTACTCGATTTCTTCCTCAAATGAAGTATCTGCGGAGCTTGCTTCCGTTTACAGGGTTAACGAAGTCCAAATCGGCTAGTTTCATTGCTCCTCCTGAGAAGATCTTTTGTACCACAAATGGACCTATCCAGGTAGGTTCCACTTTCTGAGGGGATTGGTCTGTGTAGGAGGGTTTTCTTTAAGCACTAAGTCACCTTCTCTGATGTCTTGGGTCTTGACTTTCTTATCAAATGCTCGGGCCATTCGGCTTTGGTAGGCACGAGTATGTTCCATGGCTTTTAATCTTCGTTCATCGAGTAGAGCCAGTTATTCATGATGGGTTTGGAGCCATTCAACTTCGTTGATCCCATTTTCCAAGAGGAATCACAGGGAGGGGATTTCTAGTTCAAGTGGTAACATTGCTTCCATCCCATATGTCAATGGGAAAGGAGTCTCCCCGGTGGCGGTTCTGACTGATGCCAGTATCCCCAAAGTGCCAAGTGTAGCTCTTTGGGCCAATCCCATCCTCATACGACCATCTTTTTTATTAATCTTGAAAGAGTCTTGTTTGCTGCCTCTACTGTGCCATTAGTCTGTGGTCTGTAGGGAGAAGACTTGTGGCATATAACTCTGAACTCGGTTAACAGCTGGTCGCAGTCTCCTTTGAAGTGGGTCCCGTTATCGGATATGATCTCGTTGGGCCTCTGTATCTGCACATGATGTTTTCCTTGATGAACTCGACCACCTTCTTGGAATTCAGTACTTTGTATGATCTGGCTTCCACCCATTTGGTGAAGTAGTCGACAGCAACTAATATGAACTCGTTGCCGTTGCTCCCGGGGGGAGTAATTTTACTGATGACGTCGATTCCCTATGCGGCGAAAGGCCATGGTGTAGTCATGCAATAGAGCTCGTGAGGAGGAACATGATTGAGGTTGGAGAACCGTTGGCATTTGTTGCAGCTTCTGACGAACTGGATAGAGTCTGTTTCCATTGATACCCAGTAATAGCCAATACGGAGGATGATCAGTGTCATTGCTCCGGCGTTCATGTGGGGGGCCGTAGGGTCCGTTGTAAATTTCATTCATCAACTCGACGGCTTTCTCTTTCCTCACACATCGAAGGAGTGGTCCTTGGTGACGCTTCTTGTATAACATGCCTCCCAGAATGATGAAGTGGGATGCTAGGCATTTTAGAGCCACCACGCTTTTGGCTTTAATGCCTTCTTTGTAGTTTCCATCTTCGTTTGTGAAAGAGGCTTCTCCACTTTTGAGGTACTGGTATACTTGGTTGTACCAGGTTCGTCGATCGGTTCATGTTCAACTTCGATCTCACAACAGTAGGCTGGGGTTTCCCGTCTCCCTACTCTGAATGGCTTTACTGATTTCCCTTCTGGAATTTCAACAAGAGAGGCTAGATTGTCCAAGGCATCGGTGAAGCGGTTCCTGTCTCTCGGTAAGTAGTAGAAAGGATTTCTTCGAATTGAGCGATGAGCTCTTTCGTGTATGCATGGTACTTCTGGAGACCATGGTTTATCATCTTCCATCTGTTGGACACCTGATTGATGATCAGTGTCGAGTCTCCGTACACTTCCAATTCTTTGATGTTGCATTCAAGAGTGGCTTTCAAACCGACTACGCATGCTTCATATTATGCCACGTTGTTGGTTACTTCGAAATTCAACTTTATGGCTATGGGAGTGTGCTCGTCCTTTTGATCGACCAGGAGCATTCCAATACCGTTTCCTTTCTTGTTGGCTGCCCCATCGATGAAGAGTTGCCAGCGGTTTTCACTGTCGAGCGAAAAGATTTCGTCATCGGGCAACTGTGGGTCGGGACCCTTGAGTTCGTTTATTGGGAAGTATGCCAGATGATCTGCCATTACTCGACCTTTTGCTGATTTCCTGGTCATGTACTTGATGTCGAACTCAGCCAGGAAGAATGACCACTTGGCTAGTCTTATTGATAATGATGGCTTATCGAAGAGGTATTTGACTGGGTCCATCTTGGAGACCAGGAGCACTGAATGGGATTGCATGTAGCGTTTCAGCTTCCCGACTACCCATACCAAGTCGGTACATATTTTCTCTAAGGATGAGTAGCTGAGTTCACTTCCTTGAAGTTTTCTGCTCATGAAGTAGATTACGTTCTCGACCTTTGAATCCTTCTTTTCTTGTGCCAGCATAGCCTCAATTGATGTATCAGTCATAGTTAGGTATAGGAGGAGTGGCTTGTCTTCATGCGGTGGACACAGGATCGGGGGGTTCACCAAGTATGTCTTGATTTTTTGGAAAGCTTCTTGTCATTCAGCGTTCCATTCGATGTCAGCATTTTTCTTTATTAGCTTGAATATCGGCTCGCAGAGAGATGTCAGCTGGTTGATAAAGCGGCTGATATATTGATGTCTTCCCATGAAACTTTTTACTTCTGTCAGTGTTCGTGGTGGCTTCATGTTGATGATGGCCTTGATTTTCTTGGGGTCGGCTTCGATGCCTCTTTCTGTGACCATATACCCTAGTACTTTGCCTCGTTTTTGCCGAAGGTGCACTTTACAGGGTTCAGTCTCATGGAGTGCTTTCTAAGTCGGTTGAAGAATTTCCTCAAGTCTATCATGTACTGCATGTTAGATCCTTTGGAGTGTATGATCATGTCGTCTAAGTACACTTCGATCTCTTTATGGATCATGTCATGGAAGAGGGAATTTGTGGCCCTTTGATAGGTAGCCCCGATATTCTTTAAACCAAACAGCATGACTGTATAATAGTATGTCCCCCATGGAGTGGTGAAGGCAGTCTTGGCTTGATCTTCTTCGGACATCTTGATCTGGTTGTATTCGGTGAAACCGTCTGCAAAGGATTTTACTTCGAAATTTGTCGTAGTGTTGACCAGCATGTCGTTGTTGGGCAGCGGGAAATCGTCCTTCGAGCTGGCTTTGTTGAGATCTCGAAAGTCTAAGCAGCATTTGACCTTTCCATTAGCCTTGGTGACCATCACAATGTTGGAGAGCCAAGTCGGGTACTCGATTACTCTGATGAAGCCGACGCGAAGCATCTTCTCAATTTCTTCCTTTACTTGCAGGGACCAATCTGGCTTGATCTTGCCTAGTTTCTGCTTGACAGGCTTGGCCTCGGGATCCAGAGGGATTTGGTGTTCCACGATGGAGGGGTCGAGCCCTGGCTGTCTTGGTATGACCAGGCGAACACGTCAACATATTCTTTGAGGATATTTATTAGGGCTTCTTTTTCTGCACCGGCGAAGAAACTGCCCACTTGTGTCTCTTTAGGCTCTTGCACTGACCCCAGATTCACTTTGGTCATAACTTCTTCGGAAGCTTGGGCCCGATTTTCCTCTCGGTCAACTACATGCTTGAGAACTTCTTTAATGTATTGTTCGTTTAGTGTGTCTGCTTCTTTATCAAGTGAATCGTTATTAACTTCTTTTAAGTTGTTAGTTAATTTATCAGTTGTTAAAGTGTCAATGAGGGGATAATTCGAAAGGTCGAACTTTTCATTTAAGACGAAGGGAAATACAATGTTGGCTACATAATCATAGTCTTCTGGCGTGAGGCCGTCAGACGACTCAGAGGACTTGAATTCGACAATGAGAGACTCAAAGGGTTCGAGATTAGATTCAGGGAGATAGGGGAGTAGCCCCAATTTGTCTGCCATCTCTTTTTTGCTTGCCCTTGGTCCGGTGAAAGTCACCCCATTTTTAATGGTATTGAAGGATTTTTGGTGAGGGTTCGGGGATCAAAAGGCTTGGCTTCTCCTGTCCCGATCATGGCGATCATGCTATCCTTAGAGCCAAGATCAATCAGGTTCAGAACTTCCATGACTTCTTCGAAAAGATTCTGTAGAGCAGGCCCACTTAGAGCACTTTCCACGAATTTTGGTTCCTTCTTCTTTGGAATCACTCTTTCGAATGTGGCTTCGTAGGCTGGACCGAACAGCCTGTTGCCCAAAAGAGCATTTCGAGTTGTTCTTCTATGTCGAGGATCCCTTTGAACGAGTGTTCATGCTGAACGGTGGTGGCGATGGGTCTAGGTATTGCAGTGACGTCGAGGAATGCTCCCCTTATCGGATTGGCCTTGAGTCCTCTGAAACGCATGAGGTTCTGTGTCAGCTTTTCCATCTTTTCTGTAGTCTCTGTGCTGACTTTTCATGTTCTTTCTCATCTTCGTCAGTTCTGCTGTCAGTTCTCTCACTTCCTTTCTCATCTTCATCAGTTCCACTGTCAGTTCCCTCAGTTCCTTTCTCATCTTCATCAGTTCCTTTGTCGCTTCCTTTTACGAAGTAGCGAGCGAGGTCGAAGCTGTAAGGTCGGAGGTTGGGTATGCCGTAGGATGTTTCCTTTTTGCGGGTCGCTGCTTTGGTGCTTGCGAGCTTCTTGTCTTCTCTAACGTCAGCAGGTGTAGGCACATAACCGAGCCCCTGGATTGTATTGTGGTCCTTGACTTCGATGACTTGGTGTTGGCCTTGTAACCTTTTGCCGAGGCCCAGTCCTGGGATGAAGTTCATGAGCTTCATCATTTTCATGGCAGGAGGGATCTTATCCCAGAACAACGGAAGGTCTATGCGGCATATTTGGATCTTGGAAGTTTCCATTGTAAATCAAGTTAATGCCATATCGTCGTCATGCTTTATTTCTAATACTGGAATGCCATTGGTGCAGGTCCCTTCGGTGGTGACGCTATCCCCGTAGACAGTTGTCAGTTCATTTCCTTGCATGAATTATATACATTGGTGAAGGGTGGATGCCACACTGTTTATCTAGTGCAGCCATGGTCTTCCCAAGATAGCTGTGAAAGTGATAGCAATGTCCAGCACTTGAAATTTGGTAGGCATCATCTGTTTGCCGAACCAAATGTTTAAGGTAGTGACCCCAAGAACTACGCGAGAGGTAGAATCGTAATCTTTGACAGTGTGAGCTGAAGGCTTCAAGTCTGTGGGCTTGATGTCGAGTAGGTCCATCATCTTGGCAGGCAAGACATTCATTCCTGAGCCTCTGTCAAAAAGTACGCGGGGAAGGCGGCGCTCTTCCAACTGGACAGCGATGTAGAGCGGCTCATTATGATCAGCCCCAAATTTTGGCAGGTCCAAATCTGTGAAGGTGATGATGTTTCCATAGTGGATATTGCCAATCATCTGGATTACTTCTTCGGGATTTGCGTCCACGGGGACCATTGTTCGGGCTAAACTTTCCTCCAGCTTGAGCTTATGAGGGTAGGAAGAGGTGAGCAGAGACCAAAGGGAAATGTTCGCTTGGCTCTGCTTGAGCTGGATAAGGATCGGGTCTTCCTTTCCGGAACTTGCTTCTTTGAGTACGTGCCAACAGGGTTGCGGCTCTGACTCTGTTGGCTTTTTGTTGGCCTCCGGCGGTTGCACATGAAGTTGACCAGATCGGGTCAGAACATTGACGTCAGGCTTGGCCTCTTTTGAGCATGTTTCTTTGAGTTGAGCCATAATCAGCGGAGGATTTTTTGAAGCACAGAGCCATACACCTACTCTCAATTCGTTGACTGTTAATATCCTTCCGGGGGCTTCGGCCTCCTTTCGGATTCTATCCTAGGATACGGGTTTAGGTGCCTCAGTAGGGAGAGAGCCTGTGGTTCGACGTAGTTGCTCGAATGTTAGTGTGCAGCAGTGGTTGCTAGGACTGAGCATTGTCTCGTTCACCTTCTGTGTGAAACTAGAGGATTCTCGATTCATGCAAATCGTTTCCCTGATCTCTTCGCGGTACACGGCATTTTTCTCTTTCTTGCTGAGCAAGCTCATGGCGTTCTTTAGTTGGGACAAGCAGTAATCGTGGTTTGTTAGATTTCCTCCGCTCTTAATCTAGATCTGCTCTCTTATGGTCGAGCCTTCGTTGAGAATTAGCGCTTGCATTTCTTCCCAAGTCAGAATAGCCAGTGCTTTTTTGATTCCTATACGACAATCTTGATAAACCTCCATTGGGGAGAGCTTTCTTTGTTGCTTTAACTGAGTGATGGGTATGTCGAAAGGTGAGTATATGGCTTCCCGGATGTCTGCCCAAGTAACTGGTTCTTGTCTCAGTTGATCATTTCTGTAAACGAACGTTGCAGTCTGGGGAATCTCCTTTAGCATTCGCTGGAGGTCAATCTCCATTTTTCTTTTGCTCTTGAACAGACTTTTCTTCTTCAATTTACCTTTTAACTTGAGAATAGATTTGATCCTTTCCCATCCTCCTAGGACCCTTGGGATTCCAGTTTTGTTGGCTTCAGGATCGGCTTGGAGGGGTATGACTTTATCGTCTTCGCCGTTGCTTTCGCAAAGGGCTTGCTTTTCTCGGGGAGGCAAGCGCTTGTATTCTTCGTGCTGTTGGACCAGGTATTCCTTGTGTTGTTCCATTCCATCTCCTAGATCATCGGGACCGTTGACAGCCTTTCCTTTCCAAGTAGGGTTAGCCGAGAAGTGGTGGTAATCCATGAAATTGCCATGGTGATGTTCTTGAGGTCGAACTAACCCAGAGTGGCCTCTAAATGTCTTTTTGAGGCGGCTTGAGAAGCTTTAAGGGCTTTGTCCCTGTGAGACTTCCGAGCTTTGTCCTCGTCCCAGAGGTGAGCTTCTTGCACAGCCAATTCCATGAGGGCTTTTCTGGCGAGAGTCAAGCATTCTTCGTACGTACGCATTGTCTTGCTGCTGCGTAGAACCGTTATCACGTCCATGTCTCCAAATGGTGGAAATACTTGGATTATGTTCACGAAGGAAGTCATAGTCGGACATTCCATGCGGCCTTCTTTGATCTCGACTACAAGGAAATCTGCCCATATTTGATCGATCAAACCGACGGGTGTGTTGAATTCTGCAATGTTCATGGTCTCGTAATCCTTGTCAAGAGCTGATTCTATCAATGCTAGCAACTTGTCGGTGGGCTGCTTGGATCCGTTACCGTGATGACTGGGAAAAGGATCAAACTTGAGCATATTGATACTCGAGAGTTCGTCCCTCTCTCTTGGAGTTTGATCTGTCTCGTACGAAACATATTCGTCGATGTTCTCAGGGTTACTGCTGGAGGCATCCCCGAGGTTAATCTAGCCTATAGTTGAATGAGAAGCTTCATCTCCTGGGTCGATGCACTTGGCCTTGGCGGCATTCTTGGCTATAATCTTGACTGACGGCGTGGGCCGGCTGCCACTGGTGCGGGCACTCAGGGATGACGAGCCTTAAGCTCTTTTAGCGAGGGCCTCATTTACCATGATCAGGCAATCGTTGAGGGTAACTTCCCTGTCACAAAATCTGATAATAAGGACCGGATCCTAGGTCTCGTCAGGGTATCTGGAGAAGATGATGTTGACAAAGTCGTCGTCAGTTACATGGTCAGAAGGATTCTTTGTCATGTCTACCATCTGTTTCCACTCGCCGAACAATTGTCTGTATGGGACGTTGAGTTTCATGATCTCCATTGTATTCGACCCTTCGTCATAGGTGACCTCATCTGAACTGGTGTCATCCTCGAATCTCAGCATGTTTATGTAAGAGTCTTCCTGCTAATCTGTTGCGTCTTCTACTCCGGAGAGTTCTGATTCATCTCTGCTTGATGGTTCGACCCAGACCAAAGGACGTCGTGTGCCTTGCTGTGAAACTGGTACTGCGAGAAGACTTCGTGTCCTCTGCTTGAGCAGAGGGGCTCGATAGGGAATTCCATGTTTAAGATTTCGTGGACGACTGCCATGCATTCTTCATAAGTGTGCATGTGTCTGTTGACCTTTATTGTGAAGATTTCTTCGTCAGGTCGGGCCAGAGGCTTTTCTCGGAGGATGCTCGCTAACTTTCAGTCGGAGATGAGAGGTTTATGTCCCTATATCATCGCGGTTTCCAAGGTTTCTTTCCATTCGGGATTTAAGTTTCAGAAATGGCAGTTGAATCTGATGAACCTTATTGCTCCGGGCTCCTCCTGCTCGAGGGCGTTGACGTAATTGGCACCTCCGGACTCAGAGGGGTTCTAATGAGATTTTCCCCGTTTCTCCTTTTGTCGGTTCGCAGGGGGTGGCACATGTGCACGGCTACGGGTACGCTTGGTTGGTGTTTTGGTAGAAAAAACAATAGTACAGAATCTTAACTTTGACAAGTGTGTGGATTTAAATACTAAGGAGGGGAGTGTGGAATTCGAATAAATGGAACAAAAACATGAAAAGAACGAATGACACCACGATTTGTTAACGAGGAAAACCTTAGAGGTGATAACCTCTTTGGAAAAAACCCCGGGAGTTAGGTCTCCAACCTTAAAAGTTTCACTATGATGATTATGAATACAACTTTGGAAGAGAATGGAGAGGATTACAAGTAGCTTGTGCGTAGAGTGTGTGCGTATGGGAATGTGTGTATTTTCCGTCTCCATCTCCCCTTAAATATAAGTAAGTATGAATGAGTCAAAAGCTGTTCCTACAATCTCGGGATATAAGCTTATCCTCATCAACGTCCGTAAGACCAAGTCATCCTTGCCGTTGAAGATGTGTTGAACGTGCTAGAAAATATCCCGTATTCTTCTCTCTTATTCACTAGAATATAATAATAAAGATATTAGGAAAAATCAAATAAGTAAATATTAAAACAATACTTACAGTGGAATAACATCTTGACATGCAAGAGCAATCAAGATGTCCCCATCTTTGGAAAAATACCCACAACAATTTGTCCCCAAAAACATTTGGCTATCTTGGTAATTGAAGAGACAAATGTTTTTCTCCCATTAAATGACCAACTGCCAGCTTTGCATGATGGGACGGGTACAGAGAAACGTGAAGGCAATGGACGGTTGGGGAGTAATGCTTAGGGAAAAGTGATTTTTTGGAAAAAGAGTTCTTTTTAATAACCGCTTGGAAGGCTTAATAAGCTTCTCAAACCTTCCTTTTCACCCCTGCTTGCTACGTCGCTGTTCTTCTTCAAGGTAAAAATTTCTCTGTTTCTTATTTTCATCCATTGTTTACTTCTTTCTTTCGTCTGTCAATCATGGGTAGGACCAGGTGGTCTTCGTCCAAAACTAAGAGTGCCCCATCCCCACAAGGTCCCATAGAGATTAGTCTTACCGATTTCGTTTGCGAAAATCTCCTTGCGAAACCGGATGAGGAGACTTGTTTGTTTAGTGATACCCAAATAGAATCACTAAAACAACAATGTTACTTCCCTGAGGGTGCGATCTTTCACCCTTTCTCTGTAAACCTTAGATCTGACTTTGTTTCCGCCAAATGGATTTGCTTTCTTGAGTATCGTTTTCTTCTAGGGTTTAGTTACCCCTTCCCATCGTTGGTCTCTGAGTTTTTTCAAAAGACCCATCTTGCCTATCCCCAACTGATTCCCATGGCTTGGAGAGTTTTTGCTTTTATTATCAAGGTTAACAGGGAAAATGGGTTAAATCTAGGGCTTCATGAGATAGCCTATTTGTACGATCTCCAACCTTTTGGTTCAAAGAGGTATCTTTTTAAGAAAAGGTCAGGTAGGAACTCCTTGATGAGCACCACGTCTTCTAGTGATAGGGGGTGGAAAAATAGGTTTTTCTTTGTTGATAGGGCATCCATTGGAGAAGGGAATGAGGTTTCAAGCGAGTGGAACAAGGGAGGTACTTGAATTCCTAACTTTGTGATTTTCTGTTCTTGAAACAAACTGAAATCGTAATTGTTCTTACCTTTATGCAGATATTGACTGGGGAGAACTATTCCCACCGGCTGAAGATACCTTAACCAAAGTTGACGAATTTTTCAGGCTCCCCTTAGAAAAGAGATCTCCTAAGGGATTACTGGAATCGTCTCTGGTTGTCCCGGAAGATCAAAAGGCCTCCACCTCTGTAATTATGTCTACAGGTAAGCATGTTGTCTTTTCACTTTAGTTTATTAATCTAATGTACTATATTTTTTGACAATCTTCATATGTCAATGCAGTTTCCAAACCACTTATTTCAGGATCGGATTTTGATCTTGATGACATTGAAGCCATGTTCGAAGGCACTGCTCTAAAGATAGAGATGAAACCTCCACCCGCTCCTAAGAAGATTCCTGCTTTAGATGAGAGTGCAGGTATTGGCTCTAGGGTGAAGAAGAGAAAGGCTAATCAAGAAGAGGTAGTTGAGGTTGGAGATTCTTTTGATGGAATGCCAGTAGGAGATTTCAAGAAGAAATGCATGAGTTTTGCGACTGGGGTAAGAAGTTGTTAATTGGATATTGACTAACTCAAAAAGTTTTTATAACATCTAATGATGTCAAGTTATTATTTTACAGACTGTAGGGTATGTGGAGGATTTGGTAAAAGAAATTGAGATGCTGAAGAAGAAGTCAAAAGCTGACATTGCTTTGGTTAGGAAGGAGTAGACAGTGTTAGAGAACAAGGTGAAGGTGCATGAAAAGACCCTGGAGCAACAAGGCAAGTCATTGGAAGAGCAGGAGCAAACGGTAAAGGACTTATTGAACAGCTTGGCGAAAAGCGAGGAGGATCATCTTAAGTAGATTGCAGAGGTTAAGGGTTCTTGCAAGTTGGCTGCTGCTAAGACCGTTTCCCAGTGTAAGATCAAGATGATGAGGGAGTTTCGAGAAGGGAAGGCTGAGAGTTGGGATCTCAATAAGGAATGTGCCCACTTTTCCAGGTTGACAGGTGAACTAGTGGATGAAGGTGAGGTGTCCTCAAACCCAAATGAAGCGATTGTAAAGGATGCAGCAGAGGTTGGAGAAGTCACTCCCCAAGCAACACCTAAGACGGATGCCACCTGAAAAAAGGTAAACTAACTTTGTTCTGGTTTTTGGATGGTATTACTGGGGTGGAATCCCTAAAGACAATTTTTAATTTTTGTTTGGTTGTGTAATAGGTCCATAAGGACCAAAGACAATTTCTTTTACGTGTTGGGTTGGTCCAACACTTTTGCACTTTAACTTTGGTAGTTTGGATGTTTTTATGGTAACTTTAGTTTAGTTATCGTTTAGTAGTTTTCAAGCATGTCAAGGCTTGTTTCCTTTTGGATGAAATTTTTCCTTGGATGATCATTTGTTATGCTCATAAGGTGACATGATAGTATGTCAAAACGGTAGGTACTTAAGATGACATGTATATGTCATAACCATAAGAATAATACGTAAGATCAATCATCTAACTGAGTGGGAATGGGTAAGCTATATGAGTTTACCCATATAGGCCCACCCCACACCTCAATTAAAGAGATAACGTGCGCTCCAGGCGAAGGTGTGGTAACCTAACATCTTAAGAAAGAGGTAATTAACTCTTTAAACCTTAGAAGGGATTGTGTACATTTACTTAAGAAGAGATGGCCAGTCTCTGACGGAGGAGAATTTGTTGTTCTTTGCATACTTTCGACATGTCCCCATGTATGTATGTCAACACCTCATAAGATAGAAACATGCTAAAAATGGACGTCAACTAATGTTGACGCCTCTCCACAAGGTGTGTTAGTGACATCTTGATTTGCAATGAAGTAATAAAAGAGTACATAGAAAAATAAAAGGTTACAAATAAATAAAAGATTATCCATACCTGGGAAGAGATGAGTTTAAGGGGGGTTTCGTTCAGATGTAATACCTTTTAAGGTGAATGGCGTTCCAACTCCGTGGTATCATTTGGCCATCCAAGGTTGCCAGGCGATATGCTCCTTTCCCGGCCTGTGCATCTATTAGGTAGGGTCCTTCCCATTTTGGGGCGAGCTTGCCTGCATTGAGCTCCTTTGTATTTTGGAATGCCTTTCGTAGGACTAAGTCTCCTACTTGAAACCTTCTAATTCTTACGTTTTTGTTGTAAGATCTGGCTACCCTTTGTTGATATGCTGCCATGCAAACTTTGGCCATGTCCCTCAGTTCGTCTATGGTATCTAAGTCATGTATCAAGATGTCTTTGTTATGTTCAGATGTCAACAAACTGTATCTGGCCGTAGGTACAAGTACTTCTTTGGAATAGCGATTCTGTTCCAAATACAAGTGAATAGGGGGTTTGACAAGTAGCGTTCTTAGATGTCGTCCTGTCGGCCCATAGAACCATTGGTAACTCTTCTGCCCATCGTCCTTTCTTCTGGTTTAGTCTCTTTTTTAAGTTTCTTATGATTATTTTGTTGCTAGATTCTGCCTGTCCATTGGCTTGAGGGTGAACAGGCGAAGATGTCACCATCTTGACTCCCCAAGATGTCAAGAAATCTTGGGTTCTCTTGCTAATGAATTGAGAGCCGTTGTCACAGATTATCTCTGATGGTATTCCAAATCGGCTGAATATATTTCTTTTGATAAAAGATATAACTTCTTTATCGCGAACTTGTACGTATGCCTCAGCTTCTACCCATTTAGAAAAGTAGTCTGTCATAGCCAGTAGAAATACTCTTCCACCTGGTGCCCTGGGTAATTTTCCTACGATGTCCATTCCCTAAACCATAAACGGCCATGGCGACAGGATAGGATGTAATAGTTCAGCTGGTTTGTGCAGGATGTCCGCATGTCGTTGACAGGAATCACATTTCTTTGCGTAGTCAGCAGCGTCTCTTCTCATTGTGGGCCAAAAATAGCCCATTCTAAGAGCCTTGGTATGCATACTTCTGCCCCCGGTATGATTTCCACATTGCCCTTCATGCAGCTCCTTGAGATCCTGATGGGCTCTATCTGCTTCTAGACATCTTAAGTAGTGACCTACAGCAGATTTTCTAAACAAAAGGTTATCAATAAGTAAATACTTAGATACTCTTACCCTGAAGGCTCTAGCATTTTTCTCCTCGGCTGGGATCGTATCATCTAAGAGATACTTGATAATAGGAGATGTCCAAGAGATTGCTGCTGGAGAGGAAGGTACGTCGACATCCAGAGCGAACAGCTCAGGATGGTCAATTGCTGGGATGTCAATATGCACAATCGGGATACTTGTCTGTGAAATGCTTTTGAAGGCTGAACCCAAGTTTGCCAGAGCATCTGCTTGAGAATTTTCTTCTCGTGGGATTTGTTCCAAGGAAAATGATTTGAATTTGGCCGAAAGAATTTTTACAATTTCCAAATATGTCGTCATCTTTGCATTTTTCGCTATGTAGGATCCGTTGTAATGGTTAACAATTAGTAAAGAATCCATAAACACCCGGATATGCTTGACATCTAGGTCTTGGGCTGCTGTTAAACCTGCGATTAATGCCTCATATTCTGCTTCATTATTAGTGGCCTTGAAACTGCAACTGATGGATTGTGGTATTATGTCCCCTTATGGCGATTTTAGTACAACTCCAAGACCTGTACCCCTCATGTTAGAAGCACCATCTGTGTAGAGAGTCCAGATTTTAAGGATGTCATCATCTTGAAGTTGTTGTACTTCTAATTCCACCTCTTGTTGCATGGTTGGACTAAAATCAGGCACAAAATCAGCTAGGGCTTGAGATTTTATTGCAGTTCTGGGCTCATATTTAATGTCATACGTGCTTAATTGTACGGACCATTTTGCCATTCGACCTGACATCTCTGGTTTTCTCATAACATTCTTAATAGGATAGTTAGTACGTACAATTATAGTATGTGTTTCAAAATAGTGCCTTAATTTAATAGAAGCAGTTATCAAAGCTAAAATTAACTTCTGTAAATGGGAATACCTGGTCTCCGTGTCTAAGAGTGTCTTACTTATATAGTAGATGGGTTGCTGATTACCATCTCGTTCTGTCACCAAGACTGCGCTTACAGCGCCTTCTGATACTGTTGTGGGTATTTTTCAGCATGGTGACATCTTCAGTTGATCCTGCATATCAAGATGTCATTCCACTGTAAGTATCGTTTTAATATTTATTTATTTAATATTTCCTAATATCTGTATTCTTATTTTCCAGTAATTAAGAGAGAAATACGGGATATTTTCCACTCACGTTCAACACATCTTCAACGGCAAGGACGAATTGGTCTCACGGAGGTTGAGGAGGATAAGCTTCTATCCCGAGATTGTAGGAACCGTATTTGACTTATTCATACTTACTTATATTTAAGGGGAAATGGAGACGGAAGACACTCACTCCCATATACGCACACACTTTACACACAAGCTACTTGTAATCCTCTCCATTATCTTCCAAAGTTGTATTCGTGATCATCATAGTGAAACTTTTAAGGTTGGAGACCTAACTCCCGGGGTTTTTTCCAAAGAGGTTATCACCTCTAAGGTTTTCCTCGTTAACAAATCGTGGTGTTATTGTTTCTTTTCTTGCTTTTGTTCCATATAATCGAATTCCACAGTCCCCTTCTTATTGTTTAATCCACACACTAGTCAAAGTTAAGATTCAACTAAATTGTTTTTTCTACCAAAACAATTTGGCGCCCACCGAGGGGCCTCGTGGTTTATCGGTTATTTGGATCATTTCCTAAGCAAATTCATTATGTCTCGCACCCCCAATGTGTCCGCCGCCAAGAAGAGTCCCGCCGTTGCTCCAACATCGTGAGGTAGAACCACTTGTTGCCGCCACCTCCTCGCACCGGACCTCGAAACTCAACCTACGAAGACTCCACAAAAGGGAACGAGCTCTTCCAATGTAGATGCCGACATCCGGAGTATCCTGACCAAGTTGAATCAGAGGCTGGACCAACAAGGCAGCAATTCGAAGGTGCTGGCCGATTCCATGATTAAGATGCAAAAAGATCAACAGTTCATCACATCTCGGCTTGACAACATATCGCCATTACGTGCGAGGAACCTCAACTTCGACAACACCGAAGGACCTACACTTCAGAGTGAATTTATTCCAATGGGTAGTCCGACTCAAACTCGTCAGCTGACATCCTTAATGATGTCAACATCTTTGCCCGGGGACACCCTGATGACGCCACCCTCTGCAGGATACACTCAGTTCATCCCATTCATCGACAACACAACTATCACAACTACTACAGACAACTCTGGTTTGCTAAATAATCTTTTCAATAATAATAATTTCAATCGTATTCCTATGGTCGACCCTTTGCAGGAAACCCACTAGCCAAACAGATACAGGATCTCAGAGAGCTGATAATGAACGTGCCAGGCGTAACTCCTCCAATCCAACCAGTGACTCAAAACTGCTACAGTCAATCCTGGTTTGTCCCAGCAATTGCAAATGTTGACATCCCGAAGCGATTCAGTGTACCATCTATGAAGTTGTATGACGGTACCACGGATCCAGAAGAACACGTTGCCCACTATCAAGAAAAGATGGACATCATCCATATTCCTCTTCAATTCCGGGAGGCCTGCTTATGCAGGGGATTTGGATCAACCTTGTCTGGACCAGCCCTCAAATGGTTGATTAGGCAACCTCTAGGTTCAATTGGTTCTTACGCCCAGCTTATCAACATGTTCTATAACCAATTCTCATGCAGTCGACAATTTGAAAGGTTGACAAGTGATCTCTACAATGTGACCCAGCAGCCTAATGAAACTCTAAAGGACTATGTCCACCGGTTCAATAAGGAAGTGCTAGAAATTCCCAATCTTGACATGTCGACAGCCACAGAAGCATTCAAAATGGGGCTGAAAAAGGATTCACAGTATTACCGAGATTTGGTGATGACTCCTTGTAAGAGTTGGAAGAAGTCAGGAGCAGGGCAGTGAGATTCATAAGACTGGAGGAAGACGAGCTGCGAAGATCGAAATCCTCATCCAAGATGTCGACATATGACCCCGACAGAAAGACCGAATCGTCCCATCACAGGAACAACCGTTCCAATCCTTATCCGAGAATTGACACTAGCAAAATTAATTCAATAGACGGTGAGGATGAAGATAATGATAATGTGCCTAACATTTCTGATTATTGTTTCTCTGTTGACATTTCAGGTATACTCTGTGCAATGGGCAACCTTGGGGACAAAGCCAGATGGCCAAAGAAGACGGATAAAGCCACGGGATGGCGTGACAAATCAAAATGGTGCGCTTACCATGAAGACTTTGGACATGTCACCGAAGATTGCATCGCAATAAGAAAGGAGATCAGTTACTTGCTCTCGAAAGGACATCTTAAGGAGTTGCTGGGATCCAAAAAGAAGAAGGCTGAAAATGCGGAAGCTCCTCATGAAGCTGAAAGACCAGTCTCTCCCCCAGCACCAACAAAGGTGATTAATTTCATTAGTAAAGGTTCAGAAATATGTGGAACATCCTATTCTGCTGCAAAACGACATGCTAAGGAGTCAAAAAAGGAGAAACCAGAAAGACAGCCCAGGATGCCGACATCTTGCCAGGATCCAATCACCTTTGATGAAAGCGATCGAGATAACTTGCTGGAACCCCATCACGACTGTCTAGTTATTTCCTTGCAGATTGCCAACTGTACAATCCGGTGCATCCTAGCTGATGGGGGTAGCTCTGTTAATCTTATCATGTTGGGCACCCTTAAGGAAATGAACATCCCAGAATCGGAGATCATTAAGAAATCCTCAGTGCTGGTAGGCTTCAGCGGTGAAGTCAAAGAAACGTGGGGGGGAGATAAAGCTTCCAATATACTCGAAGGGTCTCAATACCATGGAACGATTCTGCGTAATTGATTGCGCAACATCTTACAATGTCATTCTTGGAAGACCGTGGATTCATGGAATGAAGGCCGTACCCTCCACTTACCATCAGTGTGTGAAGTTCCCAACACCTTGGGGTGTCGCTAATATTTACAGTGATCAACAGGTGGCCAAGGAATGTTACAAAACTTCAATGAAGGCGTCGACATCTCCAAAACAAGCATAGCAATTACCGAAGAAAGTACGTGAAGTCCTGGAAGCCAGGGAGGATGATGTGAAAGAAGTATTGCTAGACCCTTCCAACCCGGACATGAAAGTACTTATAGGCACTGACATCCCACCAGAAATAGAAGAGAAGCTTGTGGACCTATTAAGAAGCAGAATAAAGAGTTTTGCTTGGAAACATGATGACATGATAGGCATCAGCAAAGATGTCATCACTCACAAACTTAACATAGATCCTAGCTTTAAACCAATACACCAGAAACGTAGGAAGTTTGCAGAAACCAGAAACCAGATCATCAAGGAAGAGGTAGAGCGCCTACTCAAAGCCAACATGATACGAGAGGTCGATTATCCAAGATGGTTAGCAAACGTGGTTGTGGTAGAGAAGAGAAACGGGAAATGGCGAGTCTGTGTCGACTTCACAGACCTGAATAAAGCCTGTCCAAAAGATCCTTTCCCTTTGCCACACATAGACTCGTTGGTTGATGCCACTTCCGGACATGAGCTCCTCACATTCATGGACGCATCCTCAGGATTTCAACAAATCCAGATGGAACCATCTGACCAAGAGGACACCGCCTTCATAACACCCACAGGTATTTATTGTTATATTGCTATGCCTTTTGGTCTAAAAAATGCAGGTGCAACATATCAGAGGCTCGTCAACAAAATGTTCAAAGATCAGATTGGGGACACAATGGAAGTATACATCGACGACATGGTAGTAAAATCCAAGAAAACCGAAGATCACATAAGCAACTTATCCCAGGCCTTTGACATCTTGGATTGTTTCAATATGAAGCTTAACCCAGCTAAATGCAACTTTGCAATGAGGGCAGGGAAGTTTCAGGGCTATATGGTTACTAAAAGAGGCATTGAAGCCGCCCTGCACGTATACGTGCTATTATCAACTGTCGTCACCTCAATCTGTCAAGGACGTCCAAAGATTGACAGAAAGATTGCCGCACTCACCGTATTCATTTCAAAATCCTCGGATCGATGCAAACCTTTCTATGATATCCTAAGGAAGAACAAGAAGTTCCAGTGGGAGAACCAACATGAAGAAGCCTTTCAAGAACTCAAAACTTACCTGTCGACACCTCCGTTATTGGCCAAACCTCAGGAGGAGGAACATCTTTACATCTACTTAGCAGTATCAGAAGGCACTGTAAGCGCAATCTTGGTGACATAACGAGATGGTAGTCAGCAACCCATCTACTATATAAGTAAGACACTCTTAGATGCGGAGACCAGGTATTCTCATTTACAGAAGTTAATTTTAGCTTTGATAAGCTCGCTTCTATTAAATTAAGGCACTATTTTGAAACACATACTATAATTGTACGCACTAACTATCCTATTAAGAATGTTATGAGAAAACCAGAGATGTCAGGTCGAATGGCGAAATGGTCTGTACAATTAAGCACGTACGACATCAAATATGAGCCTGTAATCGCAATAAAATCTCAATCCCTAGCCGATTTTGTGGCCGATTTTAGTCCAACCATGCAACAAGAGGTGGAATTGGAAGTACAAAGAACTTCAAGATGATGACACCCTGAAAATTTGGACTCTCTACACAGATGGTGCCTCTAACATGAGAGGTACGGGTCTTGGAGTTGTACTAAAATCGCCACAAGGGGACATAATACCACAATCCATCAGTTGCAGTTTTAAGGCCACTAATAATGAAGCAGAATATGAGGCATTAATTGCAGGTTTAACAGCAGCCCAGGACCTAGATGTCAAGCATATCCGGGTGTTTATGGATTCTCTGCTAATTGTTAACCATTACAACGGATCCTACACAAATAAAAATGCTAAGATGACGACATATTTGGAAATCGTAAAAATTCTTTCGGCAAAATTCAAATCATTTTCTTTGGACCAAATCCCACGAGAAGAAATTCTCAAGCAGACGCTCTGGCAAACTTGGGATCAGCCTTCAAAAGCATTTCACAAACAAGTATTCCAATTGTGCATATTGACATCCCAGCAATTGACCATCTTGAGATGTTCGCTCTAGATGTCGACGTACCTTCCTCTCCAAAGAAGCAACCTCTTGGACAGCTCCTATTATCAAGTATCTCTTAGATGATACGATCCCAATTGAGGAGAAAAATGCTAGAGCCTTCAGGGTAAGAGTATCTAAATATTTACTTATTGATAACCTCTTGTTTAGAAAATCTGTGCAGTCACTACTTAAGATGTCTAGAAGCTGATAGAGCCCATCGTTCTCAAGGAGCCGCATGAAGGACAATGTGGAAATCATACCGGGGGCAAAAGTCTGCATACCAAGGCTCTTAGAATGGGCTATTTTTGGCCCACAATGAGAAAAGACGTCGTCGATTACGCAAAGAAATGTGATTCCTGTCAACGACATGGGGACATCCTACACCAACCAGCTGAATTGCTACATCCTATTCTGTCTCCATGGTCGTTTATGGTTTGGGGAATGGACATTGTAGGAAAATTACCCAGGGCACCAGGTGGAAGAGTATTTTTACTGGCTATGACAGACTACTTTTCTAAATGGGTAGAAGCTGAGGCATACGTACAAGTTCGTGACAAAGAAGTTATATCTTTTATCAAAAGAAACATATTCAGCCGATTTGGAATACCATCGTAGATAATTTGTGACAACGGCTCTCAATTCATTAGTAAGAGAACCCAAGATTTCTTGACATCTTGGGAGTCAAGATGGTGACATCTTCACCCGTTCACCCTCAAGCCAATGGACAGCGTAATCTAGCAATAAAATAATCATAAGCAACTTGAAAAAGAGATCGAACCGGGATAAGAAAGGGCGATGGGCGTAAGAGTTACCAATGGTTCTATGGGCCGACAGTGATGACATCTAAGAACGCTTACCGGGCAAACCCCTACTCACTTGTATTTGGAACAGAATCAGTTATTCCAGCAGAAGTCCTTGTACCTACGGCCCGATACAGTTTGTTGACATCTGAACATAATAAAGACATCTTGACACATGACTTAGATACCGTAGATGAACTGAGGGACATGGCCAAAGTTCGCATGGCAGCATATCAACAAAGGGTAGCCAGATCTTACAACAAAAATGTAAGGATTAGAAGGTTTCAAGTAGGAGACTTAGTCCTATGAAAGGCATTCCAAAATACAAAGGAGCTCAATGCAGGCAAGCTCGCCCCAAAATGGGAAGGACCTTACCTAATAGATGCACAGGCCGGGAAAGGAGCATATCGCCTGGCAACCTTGGATGGCCAAATGATACCATGAAGTTGGAACGCCATTCACCTTAAAAGGCATTACATCTGAACGAAACCCCACTTGAATTCATCTCTTCCCAGGTATGGACAAACTTTTATTTATTTATAACCTTTTATTTTTCTATGTACTCTTTCATTACTTTATTGCAAATCAAGATGTCACTAATGCACCTTGTGGAGAGGCGTCAACATTAGTTGACGTCCATTATTAACATGTTTTTATCTTATGAGGTGTTGACATACATACGTGGAGACATGTCGAGAGTACACAAGGAACAACGAATTCTCCTCCGTTAGAGACTGGCCATCTCTTTTCAAGTAAAGGTACACAATCCCTTCTAAGGTTTAAAGAGTTAATTACCTCTTTCTTAAGATGTTAGGTTACCACACCTTCACTTGGAGCGCAAGATATCTCTTTAATTGAGGTGTGGGGTGGGCCTATATGGGTAAACTCATATAGCTTACCCATTCCCACTCAGTTAAATGATTGATCTAACGTATTATTCTTATGGTTATGACATATACGTGTCATCTAAAGTATCTACGGGTTATGGCATATACATGTCATCTTAAGTACCTACCGTTTTGACATATTATCATGTCACCTTACGAGCATAACGAATAACCAATACAAAAAGAAATTTCATCCAAAAGAAATAAGCCTTGACATGCTTGAAAACTACTAAACTTTAACTAGATTAAAGTAACCATAAAAATATCCAAGCTACCAACATTAAAGTGCAAAAGTGTTGGACCAACCCAACACGTAAAAGAAATTGTCTTTGGTCCTTATGGACCTATTACATAACCAAACTAAAATTAAAATTGTCTTTGGGGATTCCACCCTAGTAAAACCATTCAAAAAACCAGAACAAATTTATTTTACCTTTTTCAGGTAGCATCCGCCGCAGATGTTGCATTAGGAGTAACTTCTCCAAACTTCTGCTCTTTCTTATTAAGCATCCTACTCTTTTCCCATCCTAAGAGTCATCCCATGTCGCTGTCATGATCATCATCAATCTGCTCAAGATCCTTGGAGGCTTCGTTCCCCTTTTCGTCATGGATCCGCTGCAAAGCTGTTTTCTCATCGTTCAGGTTCCAATTCACATGCTCTCCCGCCTGATATTCTTCAATCATTTGGATCCTAGTTTCGAAAACTGCTTTTGCGGTCTCATGCACCAGGTCATCCCGAAATGCTTCCATTTCCCTTTCATGACTGATGTCAACACTCGCAAGCCTGGACCGCCATTTTAGTATCTCTTCATTCTTGTCTCTGATTTCCAAACCCTTTTCCCTTATTATCCTTGCAGCTTCTTTCAAATCCTTCTCATATTCAACCCTACTCATATCAAAGGTATCGCATTTTTCCCTCCATATCCTGATTTCTTTGGACATTAACTTAGCCATCGAGACAATCTGTCATCAACAAACAAAAAGAGGCATTTTACTAAAATGAAAGAGGATCAATGTACCAATGACCCAAATTAATTCTTACCTGATTCTCCAACACGTCTTCTTTCCAAATTTGTTTTTCCACACCGGAGATCTGTTCTACCCTTTTTCTTTTCGGAGTAATCTTATCCGTCTCTGGTATGTTCTCTTCCGCTTTCATCTTGCCTTTGTATTTGTCTACAATATCACTCGTCGTGAAGCCGGATCGAGTCACTGCATGTAAGGATATATGTTAGCAAGGATTTTATAGAGTCGCAAATTCAATAAACATATTGATTCTGGCTCACTTTTTTGGAGAACGTCGCAACTATGTATTGAAGGAGGAGGGATAATAACTGCGCTCTTTGGGGCTACTCTCACCGTAATATAGTAGGAGACGTCAAATTTAGATAAGAATTGGGAGAAGATTTGATGGTTATCCAGAATTACGGTTACTAGTTCCTATAAAGACTCTTCCTTTCTAACCGCCTCATATCCCTAAACCGTCCTATCAAGTAAAGCTGGCGGTTGAGCATTTAATTGGAGAGAAAAACATTTTGCCTCTTCAGTTGCCTACATAGCCAAATGTTTTTGGGGACAAATTGTTGTGGGTATTTTTCAGCATGGTGACATCTTCAGTTGATCCTGCATATCAAGATGTCATTCCACTGTAAGTATCATTTTAATATTTATTTATTTAATATTTCCTAATATCTGTATTCTTATTTTCCAGTAATTAAGAGAGAAATACGGGATATTTTCCACTCACGTTCAACACATCTTCAACGGCAAGGACGAATTGGTCTCACGGAGGTTGAGGAGGATAAGCTTCTATCCCGAGATTGTAGGAACCGTATTTGACTTATTCATACTTACTTATATTTAAGGGGAAATGGAGACGGAACACACTCACTCCCATATACGCACACACTTTACACACAAGCTACTTGTAATCCTCTCCATTATCTTCCAAAGTTGTATTCGTGATCATCATAGTGAAACTTTTAAGGTTGGAGACCTAACTCCCGGGGTTTTTTCCAAAGAGGTTATCACCTCTAAGGTTTTCCTCGTTAACAAATCGTGGTGTTATTGTTTCTTTTCTTGCTTTTGTTCCATATAATCGAATTCCACAGTCCCCTTCTTATTGTTTAATCCACACACTAGTCAAAGTTAAGATTCAACTAAATTGATTTTTCTACCAAAACAGATACTGCTAGGTAGATGTAAAGATGTTCCTCCTCCTGAGGTTTGGCCAATAATGGAGGTGTCGACAGATAGGTTTTGAGCTCCTGAAAGGCTTCTTCATGTTGGTCCTCCCACTGGAACTTCTTGTTCTTCCTTAGGATATCATAGAAAGGTTTGCATCGATCCGAGGATTTTGAAATGAACCTGGTGAGTGCAGCAATCTTTCCCGTCAATCTTTGAACGTCCTTGACAGATTGAGGTGACGACAGGTTGATAATAGCACGTATCTGTTCTGGGGCAGCTTCAATGCCTCTTTTGGTAACCATATAACCCAAAAACTTCCCTGTCTTCATTCCAAAGTTGCATTTAGCTGGATTAAGTTTCATATTGAAACAATCCAAGATGTTAAAGGCTTGGGATAGGTTGCTTATGTGATCTTCGGCTTTCTTGGATTTTACTACCATGTCGTCAATATATACCTCCATTGTGTCCCCAATCTGATCTTTGAACATTTTGTTGACGAGCCTCTGATATGTTGCACCTGCATTTTTTTGTCCAAAAGGCATGGCAATATAACAATAAATACCTGTGGGCGTTATGAAGGCGGTGTCCTCTTGGTCAGATGGTTCCATCTGAATTTGTTGAAATCCTGAGGATGCGTCCATGAATGTGAGGAGCCCATGTCCGGAGGTGGCATCAACTAATGAATCTATGTGTGGCAAAGGGAAAGGATCTTTTGGACAGGCTTTATTCAAGTCGGTGAAGTCAACACAGACCCGCCATTTCCCATTCTTCTTCTCAACCACAACCACGTTTGCTAACCATCTTGGATAATCTACCTCTCGTATCTTGTTGGCTTTGAGTAGGCACTCTACTTCTTCCTTGATGATCTGGTTTCTTGTTTCTGCAAACTTCCTACGTTTCTGGTGCACTAGTTTAAAACTAGGATCTATGTTAAGTTTGTGAGTGATGACATCTTTGCTGATACCTGTCATGTCATCATGTCTCCAAGCAAAACTTTTTATTCTGCTTCTTAATAGGTCCACAAGCTTCTCTTCTATGTCTGATGGGATGTCATTGCCGATGAGTACCTTGATGTCCGGGTTAGAAGGGTCTAGCAATACTTCTTTCACATCGTTCTCCCTAGCTTCCAGGACTTCACGTACTTTCCTCTGTAATTTCTATGCTTGTTTTGGAGATGTTGACGCCTTCATTGAAGTTTTATAACATTCCTTGGCCACCTGTTGATCACTGTATATCTTAGCGACACCCCAAGGTGTTGGAAACTTCACACACTGATGGTATGTGGAGGGTACAGCCTTCATTCCATGAATCCACGGTCTTCCAAGAATGACATTATAGGATGTTGCACAATCAATTACGCAAAACCGTTCCATGGTGTTGAGGCCCTTTGAGTATATTGGAAGCTTTATCTCCCCCACTGTTTCTTTGACTTCACCACTGAAGCCTACCAACACTGAGGATTTCTTGATGATCTCCGATTCTGGGATGTTCATTTCCTTAAGGGTGGCCAACATAATAAGATTGACAGAGCTACCCCCATCAACCAGGATGCGCCGGATTGTACAGTTAGCGATCTGCAAGGAAATAACTAGATCGTCGTGATGGGTTTCCAGCAAGTTATCTCGATCACTCTCATCAAAGGTGATTGGATCATGACAGGGCGTCGACATCCTGGGCTGTCTTTCTGGCTTCTCCTCTTTTGACTCCTTAGCATGTCGTTTTGCTACAGAATAGGATGTGCCACATATTTCTGAACCTCCACTAATGAAATTGATCACCTGTGTTGATGCTGGGGGAGAAACTGGTCTTTCGGCTTCATGAGGAGCTTCCGCACTTTCGGCCTTCTTCTTCTCGGATCCCAAAGAACTCCTTAAGATGTCCCTTCGAGAGCAGTAACTGATCTCCTTTCTTAGTGCGATGCAATCTTCGCAACATGCCCAAAGTCTTCATGGTAAGCGCACCATTTTGATTTGTCACGCCATCTCGTGGACTTATCCATCTTCTTTGGCCATCTGGCTTTGTCCCCTAGGTTGCCCATTGCACAGAGTATACCTGAAATGTCAACAAAAAAACAATAATCAGAAATGTTAGGCACATTATCACTATCTTCATCCTCACCATCTATTGAATTAATTTTGCTAGTATCAATTCTCGGATAAGGATTGGAACGGTTGTTCCCGCGATGGGACGATCTCGCCTTTTCCGTCGGGGTTGTCATATGTCGACAACTTGGATGAGGTCTTCGATCTTTGCAGCTCATCTTCCTCCGGTCTTATGAATCTCACCGCCCTGCTCCCGACTTCTTCCAACCGCTTACAAGGAGTCATCACCAAATCTTGATAATACTCGTGAATCTTTCTTCGGTCCCATTTTGAATGCTTCGTGGTCAGTCGACATGTCAAGATTGGGAATTTCTAGCACTTCCTTATTGAACCGGTGGACATAATCCTTCAGAGTTTCATTAGGCTGCTGAGTCACATTGTAGAGGTCACTTGTCAACTTCTCAAATTGTCGATTGCATGAGAATTGGTTATAGAACATGTTGATAAGTTGGGCGTATGAACCAATTGAACCTAGAGGCGGCCTAATCAGCCATTTGAGAGTTGGTCCAACCAAGGTCGATCCAAATCCTCTGCATAAGCAAGCCTCCCGGAATTGAAGCGGAATATGGATTATGTCCATCTTTTCTTGATAGTGAGCAACATGCTCTTCTGGGTCTGTGGTACCGTCATACAACTTCATAGATGGTACATCAAACGCTTCGGATGTCAACATTTGCAATTGCTGGGACAAACCGGGATTGATTGTAAAGCAGCTTGAGTCACCGGGTTGGATTGGAGGAGTTATGCCCGCACGTTCATTATCGCCTCTACGAGATCCCGCATCTGCTTTTGCTAGTGGATTTCCTGCAAAAGGGTCAGCCATAGGAATACGATTGAAATTATTATTATTGAAAAGATTATTTAGTAAACCAGAGTTATCCGTAGTCGTTGTGACAGTGGTGTTGTCGATGAATGGGATGAACTGGGTGAATCCTGCGGAAGGTGGCGTCATTGGGGTGTCCCCGAGCAAAGATGTTGACATCATTAAGGATGTCGGCTGATGAGTTTGAGGTGGACTACCCATTGGTATAAATTCACTGCAAGCGTAGATCCTTCGGTGTTGTCGAAGTTGAGGTTCCTCGCACGCAATGGTGATATGTTGTCAAGCCGAGATGCGATGAACTGTTGATCTTTCTGCATCTTAATCATGGAATTGGCCAGCACCTTCGAATTGCTGTCTTGCTGATCCAACCTCTGATTCAACTTGGTTAGGATAGTCCGGATGTCATCATCTACATTGGATGAAGTTGCTCCCTTTTGCGGAGTCTTTGTAGGTTGAGTTTGCTGAGGTCCAGTTTGAGGAGGTGGTGGCAACAAACTGGTTCTACCTACTGATGTTGGAGTGACGGCGGGAGCTTTGCCGACGGCAGACACATTGGGGGGTGCAGACATAATGAATTTGATTAGGAAATGATCCAAATAATCGATAAACCACGAGGCCCCTCGGTGGGCGCCAAATTGTTTTGGTAGAAAAAACAATAGTACAGAATCTTAACTTTGACAAGTGTGTGGATTTAAATACTAAGGAGGGGACTGTGGAATTCGAATAAATGGAACAAAGACATGAAAAGAACGAATGACACCACGATTTGTTAACGAGGAAAACCTTAGAGGTGATAACCTCTTTGGAAAAAACCCCGGGAGTTAGGTCTCCAACCTTAAAAGTTTCACTATGATGATTATGAATACAACTTTGGAAGAGAATGGAGAGGATTACAAGTAGCTTGTGCGTAGAGTGTGTACGTATGGGAATGTGTGTATTTTCCGTCTCCATCTCCCCTTAAATATAAGTAAGTATGAATGAGTCAAAAGTTGTTCCTACAATCTCGGGATATAAGCTTATCCTCTTCAACGTCCGTAAGACCAAGTCATCCTTGCCGTTGAAGATGTGTTGAACGTGCTAGAAAATATCCCGTATTCTTCTCTCTTATTCACTGGAATATAATAATAAAAATATTAGGAAAAATCAAATAAGTAAATATTAAAACAATACTTACAGTGGAATAACATCTTGACATGCAAGAGCAACTGAAGATATCCCCATGCTGAAAAATACCCACAACAGTTGGTACTTCAGCTTCGTTGCTTATGAGAAAGCTATCTCCTCTGATGACCTCGAGGTCTCCATGGCAGTTTATGAACTTTATGCATTGATGGAGGGTGGAGGCTATGTCTTTTATGTGGTGGAGCCATGGGCGTCCCAGCAGAGCTGTGAATTCAGACGAAATGTCCATCACTTGGAATTTCACCGGCACCATTTGAGCTTCGAACCACAGTTCCAGAGTCACAGTCCCCAGGATAGGACGAGACGTGTTGTCATAGGCTTTGATGGTTCGGGAATATGGGATCATATGGCCTTCATCGAGGCACAAGTCTCGCATCATACTGAGGGGAAGGACTTTGACGCACGATCTGTTGTCTACCAGGACTCCAGGAAGGGATACAGTGTTGAGCTGAATGGTGATGTGCAAGGCCTCATTATGTTCCGTAACCCCTCTTGGCAAATATTCGTCAGAAAACGTGAGCATGCTGCCGTATAGTCTGGGATCGTAGACTTGATCTCTTTCAGGAGAAGGGGAGTCATCGAGCCAACCATTTCCCATCTTTCTCTTGAGAGGCAGAGGTTTTGGTGGTGCCTCAGGATTGCATTGAGGTTGTTTGTGGCGGTGGCCTCCCTTTGTCAGCACGTTGATTGAGTGTGAGTGCCCAGTTTGTTTCGTCTTTCCTTTATCGGCCCGTACTCTGAAGTTTGGCAAGTTGAACTTGGGCTGATCCTTCTGGGGATTATGCTTCTTGCTGGTAGTCAAGTTGCCTGGATTTAAGGCTTTCTTGTGTCCTGAGGCCTGAACTTCGCTGTCAGCAGGATATTTCGGCTTTCCCTTCCCTGTAGGTTATGAAGCTGTGTTGCTCGAAGAAAGGGAAGACTTGCTGGAGTAGAGGACGTAGTAATCGAACTTTCCAGAGGGTTCTCCGAGTGTACCCATGCTAGTGTCTCCGACTTCGAATCACTCCTTAAGTTTTTGCTGAGAGGAAGGTTTCTTCTTCTCTTTAGGGGAATCGCCCCTTATCATGTCTTGGAACTCGTAGTCAAGGCATTTTGAGCAGTCACATACGTTGTACCAGATGTGGACGTTTGATGAGGGTTTGACTGGGAGAGGCGGAGGAACTGGCTCAGCGACAATCGTCTTTGCACCCATTTGAAGGAATTCACACTGTTGTTGCTGGGGAAAGGGTTCCCGACTGTGTTAGGGCCACGAGGACATTCCAACTTTCCTTCTTCTATCAGCTTTTAGATTTCATACCGCAGACCGAGGCAGTTATCAGTTATGTGCCCGTAGTACTGGTGGAAGGCACAGTACTTGCTTCTGTCAGCGTTGGCTGTGGGATTCTTTGGCTTGTAGTTCTCCATAGGTTTAAGTAGGCCTTCTTTGATCAGTCCCTCTAGCATTTTGCTCAGAGGCATGTCTAGCTTGTCGAGGCAAATGAAAGGTTGCTTCCCGAAGGAGCCGTTGCTTCGTTGGGCTGTGTTCCCATTGCTTGACTGATGTCCCTGCTGGAGGTAGTTGACAGTGGTATCTTTTCCTTTTCCGGGGGCCGGTGCAGGGTTGGATGCAGTTGCTGCTCTGATCGATAAGATGGAACTGCTGCCAGTTTCTCCTTCAGGTCCTTCTCGAATTGGGAACCCGCATTGACCATGGCTCAAAGATCAGGGAAGAAGTGATGGCTGATGAGCGTTCTTATGGATGGTCTCAAGCAGGACATGAGATCCTCATCTGTTCGTCTTATGAGAGGGGTTCCATGATTTTGGAAAGTTTCCAGCTCCATCTTTTGTAGAACTCCCCAACACTTTCATCTGCCTTCTGTTCGGTGGTGATTAAGTCTTCACGACTTGTTTCCCATTCTAGGTTGGACCGATACCGTTCGAGGAAAATGTTGCTGATCTGGTCCCAAGTGTGGCGGTCTTCGGGCTTGACCCTTAGGAACCACCGTAGCGCTGAACTCTTGAGAGTGTGCTGGAAATGGTCGGCCATTAGTTGCAGGGTGGCCCCTTTTTCTTTCATGCTGAGGACGTAAGTGTCAACATGAGTTTGAGGGCATTCAGTCCCGTCGAATTTGTTCATCTCCGACATTCTGAACTTGGCGGGAAGAGGCGTGACCATTCCTGGATCTGTAGATTTGAGCATCTCTTTCCTGGAGTTGCCCATGCTGACTTTCATTTCCTTCACTTGTTCGATCATCCAGGCCAGGGCTGGGTCCAATGGCGGACTTTGAGGCTCGGTGCCTAGTGCTGCAATTAGAGAGGCAGTGATTGAAGGTGGTAGGCTTGAGATATTTGGATAGGCGGGGGCCTTTTCTGAGTTAAATCGGGGTTTAATCCCATTATTCTGAGGTTCATATATGGGTAACGGGATGAACCCGGGAGGATATTGGAGGATATTTAGCTCTGCTTGAGAGGGACCAGTGCTGCGCTGGTTGTATTGAGTGAAAGGGGCGGAACCGGCTTGGCCGTGTATGACAGGGGTGCCTTGGGAAGTGGCAATATGAAGCCTCGGTCGGCTATTTCCTTGGATCGAAGGATTTCCGTAGTTCGAAGGCGGAGGAACCTGGTTGAAGGTTTGGGAAGCTGATCGGGGAGGATCGTCATCCTCGATTAAGTCGAAAGTACCATATGACCGGGGGATAGCTGTTATACCTCGCTCATTCAGAAGCTGTACCACGAAGTTCTGCTGATCTTCTTTTTGTTTCTTCTGAACCTCACAGGCCCGGATGGCTTCTTCCAGTGTCATGTCGTTGACCGGTGGCGTTTCGTTCCCGTCACAATTTCTCGGCGAGTCTGACATATCTGATAATCAGACCATAGGAACTGAGGAAACTGAGGAACTATCTGACGCTTCCGTAACTGTAATGCTGACGAGGCGCTGACCCGGGATTCTGAACCACTCTTTGTTCGCTGTAGGGAACGAATGGTAGGGCTTAGGTTTCGGAAGGGGTATTTGGCTCAAGGCTTTGGGCTTATGCAACGTGCAGTTACCGCTTATGCCATAACGGGTTATAGTCAAAGTCAACATCCTCGAGTTAAGGCAGAAATCGTGCCAAAATTTCGGCATGACCTCTCTTGACTCGCATTCGCTAGGGGCCTTAGCTCTTGGTATTGGCCAAGTTGTGACCGGTATGGTTCATACGTTAAAGGCTTGATGACACGGTGTCACATTGAACCTTCGGGTACATTTTTAACACGGTTTTATGTCAAAGTCAAAACCAAAAGCTAAGACTTCAGGTCGAGAAACGACCTTTGATCTCAACTTTTAAGTTTTGACTTGTGAGGGAGATCGGTGTAAAAAACATACACTTAGGATTTATGACACGAACTAAGCCAAAAATCAACCAAGGTCTTGGACGAAGTGTAACACAAAGAGTGCATGTTACACGGGCTAGGATGGGCTGTTTGGGATGACCCCGTGCGCACAAGAGAGGCATAGGAAGGCCAATCAAGTTGCAGCTGAACGGTCACCCCGGGTTAAGGGTTGTAGTGTGCAGTGTACATGATAATAGTGCGCGTAGTGTGCGGTCACTAAATTCATTTTCTGAGTAAAATAGAATTTTCAGAATGTGTTTTAAATAATTGATGAGCAGTTCAAAATATTGCACGAAAACCAATTATGAACAAATGCACGAACATATTATGATTTCAAAAGAGATGAAAAGCAACACTTTTTTTTTTGAAAACAGTCCAATGTTTTGAAAACCGAAGCTGTTTGAAATTTCCTTTTTTTTTTTTGAAAAGAAAAGCAATTAACACGAAATAGTAAGAAAACACACAAACAAACAAAAATGAGAAAGGGTAAACGAAAGTTTGACCCAAAGAATATTTTTAAAACGAGAGCAGTTTTGAAAAACATGTTAAGTCCCCAGCGGAGTCGCCAACTGAAGTTACCCGGATCGCGAGGGCGGCGAGCGGCTTGAATTTCGCGGGAAAAAAGAGGAGTCGCCACGCCATTTTGATTATGAGCCAAAACTTTGAAAAAGGCTTTTGAAAGGGGATCGTTTTGATTAGGAGCCAAAACTTAGGAAAAGGCTTTTGAAAGGGGATCGTTTTTATTAGGAGCCAAAACTTAGGAAAAGATTTTTGAAAGGGTGTTGTTTTTATTAGGAGCAAAAATTTAAGAAAAGGCTTTTTGAAAGGGGATCGTTTTATTAGGAGCAAAAACTTAGGAAAAGGCTGTTTGAACAGAGATTGTTAGATTCGGTGGTCACGTTACGTCTCGGGAAGAGTAAAATTTGAGATCACCCGAAATGCCTCGTATTGACGAGTCTTTCTACATTTCTCAAAAATTGTGCATGTGTGTGTGTTTGTGTGTTTCTTGAAAATGAGTTTAAATGACAAACTTTTGGATTGAAAAGGAAGTTTGAATGGCAAAAGATTGATTTTGAAAAGGAGTTTGAATGGAGGGTTTTGAAAATGAGTTCGGCAATATAACGTTACCCTTTTTTGATAAAATGACAAGAGAGGAAAGAGTTTGATTTTTTAGCCGGGCATTATAACTTTAACCTTTTTTTGTTAAAGATGATAGTAAAGAAAAGATGATTGACAAGTCAATTTCTTGACTAGGATGTTAAAGTAAATACGATCAACAAGCCAAACGGTTTGGACGGTAAATGACAGTATTGAATTGATGGTATCAACGAACCAAACGGTTCGGACGGTAAAAGATGCGATCAACGAACCAAACAGTTCGGACGGTAAAGAGCGTTATGTAATTGATAATATTAACGAATCAAACAATTCGGATGGTAAATAACGATCAACGAACCAAACGGTTCGGACGATGAAAATGACGATCAACGAACCTAACGGTTCGGACGGTAAATGACATGAATTGAAAAAGTGATAAAATGGGTCAAGATCTCCGTTTTAACCCTAAATCACTTTTCTCGAAAGAGAAAAGTGATAGAGAGAGGATCACTTCGAGACCCGTAAACAACGTAGTGTCTACATTTTTAATATTTTGATCGGATCAGAAGTAGCGTAAGACGCGTAAAATGAGATGTAACGGAAGATTGAGAGTGAGAGTGTTACCAATGGCTAGGTTTTGACTCTATATCTCGAGAGATCGTATATTGGATATGAAACGGTGTTTGAAAAGGTGTTTGGATTGTGTTTGGCTTGAAAAACATTGTTTTCATGCAAATGGAGACGTTTCTGGGGCTCACAAAGGAATTTGAGGCACTGGAACCGAGGCAACTGGGCAGGAGGTTTAAATGTTGTTCACCATTTACTGAATGGGAGGAGTTGTATTTATAGGAGGTCAAATTGCAGAACAGGCCGTCCGGCCAGTCCTTCAATTTGGAGGGCTTTTTGGGTAATTGAAAATATGATGAGACTGATGGGCGATCCTGTAAAACAGGCCGGCCGACTAGTCATTCAATTTGAGGGTATTTTGGTCTTTTCCAGCCTTGGATTTGATTGATTTGACTCGAGGCCTCGTGCATGTGTGCCATGTGTCCTGCTTAGTCATTAAGTAAGGACATTTTGCTCCGTCGGGCCGGGTTTTGACTATTTTTTTTAAATAACTGTCCAAATAAATGTTGAAATAGTCCCGAAAAGTCCCGAAAATTGCGTATTTTTTGAAAAGTGATATTTTCACGTATTTGAACGTGTGTTTAATACACTTTAATTTTGAATGCTCGGGCAGTCCTGGAAAGTCTCGTTAACTTGGAAAGTGTGAGTTAACGGATTGTAACGATCCGGATTTGGGTACTTACACGTACATAGAACCCTATCTCATGCACAAAGTTGTATCAATAAAATATATATAAAATACTACTCAAAACATATGATTTCAAATTAAATAAAGAAAACAATACCATAACGTTTAATTAAAATGTTATTGCACACATGCAAGATATTCAAAAATCCACCACACTGGCTATCTCGGGGTGAGTCGCATAACAAAGATCCCAATATAAAAAGGCTAAACACGCAATACCCCAGCTATACATGTGTATCCTCTCAATATTTATAAGCAACGGAAGATGAAACATCTTTACCTTGATGTTGGTATGATCAGGCATCACAGTATCCCCAAGGGCTAGCAAAATGTAGGCACACGTATACTTATCAACTAGGTTAGGGGGAAGCATCGGGGAGGCTACAAAACTCAAAAATATGTGTATTAAGCCATTTAAGCTTTAGACTGCTTCCATCAAATGTTTCATCAGGTGGGACAACACGTAGAAGCTCCCCACAGAAACTCCGCCAATCTGGAAGCACATGCAAATCTGAATCAGTATCAGGTAACCCATCAATCGGAAACCCGAAAAGCATGCCGATATCATGTAACGTGATAGTCATCTCATCGACATGGAGGTGAAATGTATGAGTTTCTGGATGCTATCTCTCAATCAATGCCTCAAACAATGCACAATCATATTGCACTATCCCGATCAAATGAACCCCCAAAAACCCAGCCACTGCTAATCTCTGTTGAATCATGGGAGCTAAGACATCTGGCAGGGTCATACCACGACGAAATGATAAACTCACAACCCCATAACCTGCCCAAATATATAACCTCGGTGGGCGTGATGTGAAGTCAATACACAATCATCTGAAGAACCAGGATCAAGAAAAGTATCAATCAGTTAATCAAAACAACACAAGTATTACTATTAATAAATAAAATAAAGAATTAACAAATACGTAATGTCATCTAAATTTTTGTTCAAATTTGGACAAAACTAAAACCATTATCGAATCAAACAATACCCAATTTTTTTAAAAAAAAAACTTTGTTTATTGATGAAATTAATGGAAAAAGAAAACCAAAAAAATCCTCAAATTTTGATTAAAAATTAACCTTAATCTGACACATTGTAGCAAAATAGATACCTTATCCAAATAAACCTAAAATTCCCAAAATAATTGTTGGGTGGGCGTCATCTAAGTTGAGGACGCCTAAATTAGGATATTAAATAACAATTTTGGAATTTCTGACACAGCTGCAGATGGAGCGACCGCGCTAAGAGGAGGGCGCGATCGCGCCAAGCTACTGGACAAAGGGAGCGACCACGCGGAAAGGGGCGCATGACCGCGCTGAGTTTCTGCCTTGAGGGAGCGATCGTGCCCTACCAAGGGCCGATCGCGCGGGTGAGATGGGGCAATCGAGCCCAAGAAGGGAGCGATCGCGCCCTATGTCGGATCAGGCCTATCAGCAGTAGAAAACTATTTAGGGTTGAAAACCCTGAAGGGTTAGGAATAGGGCATATAAATAAGCCTACCCCCAACCATATTTGTAGTTAGTTCCTTTTGCTCATCTGTTTCTCTTGATACAGGATTTGCACTGACAGGAATTCTTTGCCAAGAATTCGTGCATTAGATTAGAGATTATAATTGGTTGATTTCCAGAAGATAATAATATTCTCTCCCTCTGCCCGTGGACATAGCCAAGTTGGTGAACCACGTATATTCTTGTGTTGTGTGATTGTTGCTTGTTTTCTATCTTTTACATTGACTCTATTCCAATAAACTAGTATCAGAGCCGATCAGGTTGATAAAGGTATAGGGTGTTCCACTGTAGAAGAAGATGGGATCAGGAATTGAATCACCGGTCGACAAGTTTAATGGTAAGAATAGTTTTTCATTTTGGAAAATCAAGATGAAAGCCTTATTGAGAAACAAGGGCTTGTGGGCTCTAGTGGCTTCTACAATCGGGGATCGTCAGGATCCTAAGGGCAAAGCAGAAGCCGTTCCCACCGGTGTTGTCGCAGCTGCAACAACAGAAGGTTTGGAGAATGGGAGGAAGATAGCAGAGAAGGAAGAGGCAGATCTGATCGCGCTAGATGAGAGGGCCCACTCTAAGATCATTAGGTGTCTAGATGATGATGTTTTAGTGCATATTCCAGATACCGATTTCGGAGCTGATTTGTGGCTTGAGTTGGAAGATATTTATTTGACGCGATCATTGACCAACAAGCTATATTTGAAGCAGAGGCTATATTATCTCCGAATGCAGGAAGGTACGCCCATTAGGGATCACATAGATAGATTTACATCTCTATTACTTGAACTGCGTAATATAGATGCTAAGGTTGCTGATGAGGATGTTGCATTAATGCTTCTTGTTTCTTTGCCTTTATCATATGAGCACTACGTTAACTCTAGTATCAGTGGTAAGGAGATGGTGACTCTAGAGGATGTGAAATCCTCGCTCAAGACTAGATAGTTACGTTGTAAGGCAAGCGGTAATAGTGGTATAGATAATCAGACGGCAGGTTTGGTGCGAAAGGCTGTAGGGGTTCTAGCAGTAAACAGAAGAAGAAGAAATCTTCTGGCAAGAGGGGCCTGAAACCTGATGATGTTTGTAATTACTGCAAGGGGAAAGGATATTGGAAGACAAATTGCCCTAGGAAGAAGCGAGGCGAGCCTCCAAATCGTAATGAAGCTAATGCTACTGCAGTTGATACGACCATCTCTGATGGGGATTATGCTCTAGTTATAGAAGAATCTGCTAAAGAGTCGGATGCGTGGATTTTTGATTTTGGGGCTTCTTATCATATTAGTCTGAGGAGAGAGTGGTTTATAACTTATGAGCAGGTAGATGGTGGTAATATTCATATGGCCAATAGTGTTACTTGCAGGCTGGTTGGTATTGGCTCGATCAACCTACGGACTCACGATGGTAAGTTCTGCACTTTGAACGATGTGAGGCATGTCCCACTCTAAGTACCCAAATCTGGCTCATGCCTTCTGGTTAAGTTTCTCGGCAATTCCCCGGACTTTTCTAAAGTTCAGGAGCAGTTCGGGAACTGTTCCGAACCTTCCGAGGGGTGAAGGAATTACTTGGAATTAAAAATCCACGTTTTTCTTTTGGCATAAAAACCCTTCTAGAAGCTGCCACCTTGCAGGCTTCTAGAAGGTAAATGGATAAGGCTTCTTATGTCGTGCGACATACCCTGCCATGAAGAATTCTAGAAGCTGCCACCTTGCATGTTTCTAGAAGGAAAGCGGTTATGGCTTATGATGTCGTGCGACATACTAAGCCACTGCCATGCAGCCTATAAATAGAGGCCTGCACCTCTCATTTTGGGGCATCCTTTTTCACTCCTCAGTGTCCCTCTGTTAAAATATGCCCAGAAGCATAGTCTCTCTCCTCATATACACCCAAAACACACACTAATTCCCTCAATAAACTCACCATTCAACCAATCCAACACACACTTCCTATACACACCTAGAACCAACGGTTCTCATTGAACCAAGGCTTGATATCAGCTCCAGAAGATGATGTTTGAAGGCTCCTATATCTAACTTGATATAGGAAGTCGTGGTCTTCAAGGGTAACGATTCTCTATCCTTTTCTCTCCCCCTATCTTCCTTATACATGAGATCTATGTATTAAATGTGTTAACTTTGATGCATCTTGATTAAAATTGCATGTTTTAGTCTCATATTTGCTTAGATCCGTATCTGATTGCATACCATTTCATGTAGTCGCATTTGCTTGACATTGTTTTGCATGAACATCCGAGGTGAGTATGGATCTCTCATATCCACACTCCCTTGAAGTGTTCATTATAGATATACATGCTTTTTGAGATCTATCAGTGAAGTAACTTGGCTATATAAATATCTTGTTGCCTCTGTAAATCTCAGTTGTTAAAGTCTCTGCAAGTGGCTAAGTATGTCACGCGACATACATTGCCAGGCAACCTATGTCAAGCGACAACTTTGGCCAGTTTGCAGAACCTTCATCTTTTTAGTTTGTAATCTGATTTTAACCTTTACCATGTTGTAATCTAATGTCAATCTGCAATTTGAATAGTATCTTTGTACATAAAAATGTCATCTTTTCATTAAAATGTCATCTTCGTACATCAAAGAGGCATCCTTTGCATTAAAATAGCATCCTTTGCTCTTAAAATGATATCTTTATGCATAAAGTAGCATCCTTTGCACTTAAAATGCCATTTTTACACACAAAGTTGCACCCTTTGCATTCAAGGCTTTATCTTTACATCAAAGTAGCATCCTTTGCTTTCAAAATGACATCTTTATGCATCCTTTGCATATAAAATGCGATTTTTCCACATAAAAATGCATCCTTTGCATTAAAAAACATTTCCTTACATCAAAAGCATCCTTTGCAAACAAAAGAGCATCCTTTGCACCCAAAATGTCATCTTTTTCATTAAAAATGTCATTTTTATCCTAAACATGCATTCCCCATGTCCCCATTGGTATTTGATGCATCCTTTGGAGCGAACCTTTGTAAAGATCCTATCTTTACATCATTTCTTCCATTAAAGGTGCCACAATCTCTTTAGAAAGGGATAAACCTTGAACCATATATCTCCGATTATCACTTGAGACGAGTATAGTAGTCCCTACACAAGCTCAATCGTCTCAAGGTGTAGGATTGATGGGCTAAGGTCACTCCTTTCTAAAGAATCCCATTTTGGACTATAAAAGAGAGTCCTTCTCTTGATCACGCAAGACCCAAGGTCAAATAGCGATGATCACAAGTCCAAGATGAGGACGGGATCAAAGTCCCGAACACATAAAAATCCAAGGAATCCCGCGCGATAACCAACTAAATGGTTTATACATCTGGAAGACAACCTGGAACATTCCCCCCCCCTTCTTTTCAACACATGCACACAAGAAAGCACGCAAGCAAGCACGAAAAATGGAATCTTGGGAGACTTGTTATGGCAAGGCACCTTGGGTGAACGACGATCCGTTCTTCCCAAGGGGTAACTTAACCTCCGAACCCTAAATCCTTTTTTTCAAAGTTTTGAGGAAATCAAAATGGCGTGGCGACTCCGTTTTTCAAATTAAATTGGATGTTTTCAAACTCGAGCGAATCCAAATCAAAACACAAAATAGAATTTGGGCACACATTCACAGTTTGGCGACTCCGCTGGGGACATCCCAAAGGAGAAAGCTTTCATTTTCAAAATAAAAACGATACCCGGTATATAGGTGGAAACCACTAACCTTCCTGTATCGCTTCCTAACCCGGGGCTTGGGATAAAAGGTGGTCTAACAATCCCACGTACCGGTATCCCTTTTCGAAAAAAAAAAAAGAAAGCTTTTTTCCTTTGAGCGGGTTAGCCTCCCGTCGCGGATTCCATTTATCGTGCTTGCTTTCTTTCTTCGCATTGCATTGCATATTTCATCTTGGGAATTGTGCATACTCTGGAAACTAAACAGGAAGCCTGCTGAAAGCTGAAAGGTGCCTAAAATGTTCAAGGAGCAACCTGAAACTGCAAAGGATTGGAACCTGGAAAATTTATCCATGCAGCCTGACGGCTTAATCCGCCTCGGATTCCAGCTGGGCGGCCTCATTAGCAATTCCACCAGGACAAAATTGAGGTTAATCTGGCAGCCTTGGTAGCTTGGGGCTATTCGGGCCCAAAACCGACTGTGCTCCTTAAAATTTACGTGCCTTATCTCGTTGCATTTTCCCCCGTCCCGAAAAATCATTCCTTTTAAAACACATTTCTAACACTCTCTGTTTTAACTCAAAAGGAACATTTTTAGAGACCGCACACTACGCGCACCTTATATATCCTGTACACTTTGCACGCATGTCCCTTTAAACCCGGGGTGGTTGTTCAGTTGCAGTCACGGACAGCCTTACGATGCTCCCGGGCGCGCACGGAATCACCCCAAACTCCCCATGGCAGCCAGTGTCGACCAATGCACAGTCCGTGTCACACGTTTCAAAAAAACTGTGACTTTTGGTTGGTTTTTGGTCTAGTCCGTGTCATATAGCCCAGTTGCATATCCCCGTAAAGGTCAAGCCTTAGTCCATAACGGAAGTCAAGATCTTTCGCGCAAGCGGAGCTCTGCCAAAATTCCGACAAAGGAAAAATTGGCAAGATCTTGACTCCGGCATTGACTTTGACCTTGACCCGCACGGAATGCGTAAGAGTCGAGACCGAGTCTGTGCCAAAAATCCAAAGATCTTCCGCGCAAGCGGAGCTCTGCCAAAATTCCGACAAAGGAAAAATTGGCAAGATCTTGACTCCGGCATTGACTTTGACCTTGACCCGCACGGGATGTGTAAGAGTCGAGACCGAGTCCTTGCCAAAAATCCAAGATCTTTCGCGCAAGCGGAGCTTTGCCAAAATTCCGACAAGGAAAATTTGGCAAGATCTTGACCCGGCATTGACTTCGATTTTGACTCACGTACTGCGTATGCAATGAAGTTCAATGTGACACTGTGTCATCCGGCTTTTGCCGCCCGACCCATGCCTATTATCTTCTCGGACATTACCGAAAAGTCAAAACGTTAATCCCGCAAGCGAAACTCTGCCGAAATTTCGTAAAGGCTGAAAGACGAGACTTTCCCGGTATTGCCTTGACTATAATCCGCATCGCTCGTGCGTTAAAAGTTCCTATGACCCGCTAGACCCGTTAGGAGCGTTCTTCTCTCTCGGTCGGTGGGATCCGCGTGCCCTATAGGACCCTCGCCTGGGGCTGTCCACCCTGGGAGGTTGAAATACAGGTGGAATACGAGGGGCTTATAGAAGTAGTGATGGAACCCACTGATCCAGGATCTAGAGTAGTTGCGAAAAAGAAGGGCAAACCCCCTTTTCTAACCAAATAGAAATAAATAAAAGACACTGTTTTAAGTAAACTTGAACAATTATCATAATTGCATGGTCCTATCTCTGGAATCCCTAATCGAGACCTCCTCGGTCCGATCTACGATTTTCCATCTTAACCTTTCATGGTCAAATCCCTAATCGAGACCTCCTCGGTCCGATCTCCGATTTTCCATCTCGACCTTTCATGGTCAAATCCCTAATCGAGACCTCCTCGGTCCAATCTCCGATTTTCCTATCCTGCCCTTCCATGGTCAAATCTCTAATCGCGACCTCCTCGGTCCGATCCCCGGTTTTCGATCTCGGCCTTTCAAGGTCCAATCTTTTCCGATCAGTTAGGATTAGGAGAAAATGTGTTTTAAGCAAAACTTAAGCAAATAAGTGCATGTTACTTGAGCCTTCAGCCTAAACACTTACCTCCAAGACTAAACACTTACTTCCGAGTCTAAATCTCACTTACCCCGAGTCTAAACCTTGTCTACCCCTTTCCCGCAGCGAGAAAGAAGTGGGCAAAAATACCGGGTCGGGATGGGCCATTCTTTCAGTGCGGAAGCCTTAGGTTCGACACCCGCGTAACCGTCGCTTTGTCACCTCGTAGAGTCGAATGGCAGATTTGACAGAAAATAGTGAGGGTACAGAAATCGATGGTTAGGAAGGAAGAGTTAGTCCCGGCTTTGGAAAATGCCCATAAGGTTCATGAAGAGCTCATCATTGCTCATCGGTGCTCTTCGCCGCTATGGGGTTCAGGTAACAGTTGAGTCAAACGTTTCTCTGGTAGTGGTCGAAGATGAGACTTCAGAAACAGTGATTTCAGTCCCTTCATCCTATAACCAAGACCTTCCATCCTACAGCCAATGCCTTCCCCTATCCGCATACGATCCCTTGCCAAGGACCACTCATCCTCCTCAGTCCTTTCCAACATCCCACCATCGTGGCTCCATCGTCTTCAGCCCTCGTAACGGATCGGGATTCATCACACTGCTATTCTGCCAAGAATACCGCGCTTATGCTCCAACTTCACATAATCAGTTTGAGATATGTGGCTATGTTCTGAAGCCCCTATACCCACCTGAACGCAATCATGAGTTGCCAAAAGAAAATCCAGATGATTCAAGTTTTCAGCTGTCACCTACCGGACTTAATGAATTCGGCACCGCCGGGCCACCCGCCATTACTATGGTTCCCTCCGCCGATACAAGTCCTATTGCGAGTTCCAGTAACTCGAGAGTCCTCGTTGACCCCCATGTGGCAATATTGATGGAGCAAGTGAAACAAATGCAGGAGAAGCTTGACCTCATGATGAGTATCAATACTCCTTTGACCCAAGACGTCGAACCAGGCAAGAAAATGATTCCACCAAACATAACCCAATGTCACCAACACCAAGCAGCAACCGTACCCAGCTCAGCACCAGTTCCTAATAAAGGAAAGAGTGTCGTAGCCTCCTTCAGCCAAATCCAACAATGGAATCAATTGAACAATGGAAATCCAAGTCTTGAGAACAACAATGTCTCCCAAAAACTCCGCTCCCTTCATTTTGATAATGCGGAGATGCCTTTAAGCAAGATGCTGGAAGAGCTAATGAAAGAAAAGCTGATAAAGCCACTGGAGAATTGGAAGCCCAAGAACCCCAACGTTCGGTTGGATGAGTCTAAGCATTGTCTTTTCCATCAATACCCTGGGCACGACACTGATGATTGCAGCTATTTGAGGTATTGGATCCAGAAATTGATAGAAGATGGGAAGCTCGAGAACTTCCATGGGCCAAAAACAGAAAGTTGTGGTAAGAAGTCGATTCAGGAAGTGCAAGGTCAGAAACGTAGTGTTGATGATTTTGGGATGCCCATGAGCAAAGTCTTTGACGATTTGGTGAAACAAGGCCTTCTCACACCTCTCGAGAATTATAAGCCGAGAAACCCACGTAACGTTGACAGGACCAAGTTCTGCGAATACCACAATTATTATGGTCACGTGATAGACAAGTGTTTGAATCTGAAGAAAGAAATTCAATGGTTGATCTACGAAGGAAAGTTCAAGCTCCCCGGCCTCCAACCAATAAGAGTAGCTAGACTAGGGTCTATCTATCCTTAAGCAATATTAAAAGAATATAGTCTCTCAGTCAACCTTCGTAGGTTCTAGTACTTTTCTCTTTCAATCAAGTCCTCCACGGACATTGTAATTAATCTTAAATCTTCTATAAAAGAGTCTTTCTTCTTTTCTTGCTAGACTTAAGACATTATTTGCACACCTACATTACATTTAATGAAATGGTTTTATTTTATATGATCACTTGCATTGCTCAACAAATAATCTCTCGAAATAATTAACATTCTGATTAATCAGTGTGAGAAAGTCAACTAATGCCTTCCCCATACACTCTCCTTACCTCATAAAAGGCCTTCATTAAGCCATACACTTTCCCAATCATGTCCTCACCATCACCTTGACCAAGTCAACGACGGCGGCAACATTAAGGAACAACAAAAGGCCACTCAGCTTCGAAAGATTGACCACGTGTCGACAACAACCTCGGAGCTCGCCTCTGACTTTTAGGGCATCAAGAAAGTTCAAGCAGGGGCTTGCTTTGGCCTTCATGTGCTTTAAAAAAAAGGGTGCAAAAAGAGTAATACCCAGCTAGGCTAAAAACCTTGTAAAGGGTTGTCTAGGCAAAAAACAGGGTTGCACGTAAAAGAAAGAAAAAGAGAAAAATATAGTGCAAAAAGAGTAATACCCAGCTAGGCTAAAAACCCTGAAAGGGACAGTCTAGGCAAAAAACAGGGTTGCGCATAAAAAAAATGAGGCCAAGGACCCAGCACCGCCAATCAAAAGCTTGACGGAGGGGCAAAATCAAAGCTCGAAGAACGGATGTTGTCGATAACAATGGAGTGGTCAAAGCAAAGGCCGAAGAATATCGTAAGTCCTTTAAGCTAGATCCAAATTCCTTCTCTCTCGATGAAAGATGAAAATCAGGAAGCAATTAAAACAGCCATCCAAAAATGACTTGGTCAAGGAATCATCCCGAGGCTCACGCCTCATCATCCAATCTTCTCATCCGAGCCTTTTCACTAAAGGAACCACAAATCTCATTTCCCAAAACCAGAAACAATCAGGCCAAAGCCAAACTATGGCGACCTGAGCTCCTCACAATGAGGGGAACGTAGGCAACCAGAAATTGTCCGGTCATAAGCATATTTAGATTCCAGAAAATCTGGTCTCATCAATGACCTCTCCCATAAGCACATTCAAATTCCAGAAAAATCCGGTCTCATCAAATGACCTTTCCCATAAACATATTCGAATCCCAGAAAACCCGGTCTCATCAATGACCTCCCTATACACAAACCTTTTCTTTCACACCCAGCCATCTTTGATCCGCGACATTGGTTGACTTTCTCCTCATGATTAATAAAAATGTTTGTTCATATCGAGATTAGTGGTTGAATAACCCGAACATTAATAAAGGGTTTTAATCAATCTTGTGATCATTGTAAATAAAACAAGTTTTCAGATATCTTGACAAGTCTTCCTTTTCTACATCTTAGGAAAAATAGTGCTAAACATCGATTTTCCTCGTCACAGGGCTTCCATACACTTTTACCGACCTTTCTACGCTTATACTCTCTCAAAAGAGTCAAACCAAAGCGAGTTTTTGTGCCTACATCAAATAAGGCCATCAAAATAACACGAGATCGGGATCTATTCCCACCTTTCGAAAAATATGCCCCTGCATGTATATATCTTCCTAAAATTCTTCTCTCCGTCCACATCTTCTTAAGGTTGACTGAGTGACTAAAGAAAATAAGGAAGTAAATATGAAAGGATAGGTTTTTCCCTCTTTTGCTATAAATTCGCATTAGGGCTGCCTTGAAACTCTTCAAAGTTGGGACTTTGCCAAGCCATTCCTTTAGACTAGGGCTTATTTAGTCATTTTTGGGGTCCGCATCGGGTTCCTCACCATGTCACAAGATGGATCCAGTCTTGGTCAGACCAACCTCAGGATCACAGTACCAATCATATTGGGATTTTTGCTAGGTCATCAGATTGGGGCTTCACCAAATCACCTCTTCGAAATCTAGACTTCGCCTACTCATTTCATCCAACCGGGGCTTGGCCAATGAAAGAATCTTTCCTTGCTTCAGTAAGACATGGGGCTTTGTTGAAATTGTTCCTCAGACTGGGGCTTCGATAAGTCGCATCCACCCCTCGAAGAGAGGTTTGGTCACTCCGACATCTGCTTTAGTCTTTGGTTGTAAAAGCCTGTCAGCATCAACTTCAAATGCCAGAGTGTGAAAAAGGAACATTCATCGAGACCCGAGGTTTAAACCTGGGCCTCAAAATTTCAAGAGGGAATTCTAGTCCACGTTGACAACATCTCAAGAATAACAAGCTTCAGTCCGTACCCAATGGATACGACCCCACTTGCTTGAAACCCGTCTTAAACAATTTCCAAACACATTCCATATGTACATCCAGACCCAGTCCTTACCATGTTTCCAAGAAAAAAAAATCACCCCTATGCTCAAGTAACGTGCCAATTGCTAATGATAACATTTTCTCCCAAAAAGTGCCTCCGTTACTTCCGTTATAACGAGATAACGCCAGGCGACTGTTTCCTAATTGCTAAAAAAAAAATCCAAACTTAAGCTATCTCTATCATAGATTGAGAAGTACACTCAAGTTTTCCAAACTTTAGCTACCCCTATCTCCTCGATAGTGACGTAAGCTTTAGTCAATTCAGGTGACAACCTCCATTAATTGTCAATTAGGTAACTCCTCCATGAATCGTCAAAACCTCAAGGATCCTAGACATGTTCCTAACTATCTAGAAGAGGCTTGAACTACGACCAAGGCTTGATTCCTCCGGGATACGTAGGTAGCCTTTCATAAAGGTCCAACCATCCGACCACATTGGTCACCCTTTTCTTTCCCCATTCCTCAATGGTGCGTAAGCTTTTCATAAAAGTCCAACTTTATGACAACATTGGTCACCCCCCCCTTTATTTGGCACATTCCCAGTAGGATCGGCTTTTTGACCTCCTAGGTCACCCCGTTTCCATCCTTATAGTAAGGGACCAATATCTCTTTTCCATTGCCCCGAGGGGACCAGGTAGGTGACCTCTTTGGTCACCCAATTCCAACTCGTGTCGGCAATTCCAGTCCAATTCCAAAGGCTATGAAAAGTACAGCTGTCAGCTATGTATGTCACGCGACAAACCTGGCCACATGGCATACTAGCTCGCGCGATATAATAAGCCAATACCAAACATCAAAGAACTGGCAGCATGCCGCATTCCCTGTGGCACTCCCCGACTTGTCAAAAGCCGCAAATACCACCCATCCACTTCTCAAATGCATGGGGGTTCATTTACCCCACGTACACCCATCGCATTCATCCACCTCGGTACATATACAAGCGTAAATCCATTCAAGCCATCCAATTCAAGCCATCTACCATACCAACTCATGCAATGTAAGGAGCTAACAATGTACATACAAAATAAAAGAGACCAAGTCTCGATCTTTTACAAAAGATGTGCATAGCAAAATAGCATGATTTAGGGTATATGTTTTCCCCAAAAGGGTACAAAACCAAAAAGTCATAATAATCTAGGGGGAAGGGGCTACTCGAATCATCTCCATCATCCTTTCAACCATCTTCATCATCCTCCAAACCATCTTCATCATCTCCTAAATCATCATCTTCATCCTCGCCGTCCCCGCCTCCTCAAGCTCGCCATCGTGGTCATCGAGGGTGCCTCGTAGGCTACGGTCCCCACGCTATAATAGTCATCAAGCTCGGGGATAAAAACAGAGGCAAGCTCGTAGTCCGTGGCAGTCTCAGCCTCACCATCCTCATCATCATCATCGTCACTCTCAACGGGTCCGTGAAGAGGCACATTTGGATTCTTTGTCCGAAGCTTCGATCCGCTAGTGCCCGCCGGTGCCTACGTCATCAAAGCGGCTCTTCTTCTTTCTCTGGTTGGCGGTGGAGAGATATTGATCAAACTTTGTGACCGGCACTGGTTCTTCCAAAAGCTCATGCCTTTCTGGAGCTTGCCAATCATGCCCACAGTGCCAATAAAAGCCCTAGTCAAATGCCTCGTAAGCCTGGGCCGACACTGCTACAAGTGCATAATAAATGTCAAAATACGCTTATTGATAATGTAAAAAGTGGATGCAAGCAATCCAAAAGACGCAAGGGGCAAGATTTACGGATTTAGAACCTCGCGGAGCAGCAGACGAGGATGAGTCTCGTGACATGTCAATATGAGCTCGCCGCATACGGCCGCCACCCCGGTAATCAATGAAAGTCGGGGCAAAAGGAGGTCTAGCCACACGACCGCCGAGGGTCCCGCACTCGAGCATCGTAGCCAACTCGACCCGCTGGGACCGAAGATTCCTAGCCACATACAAGGTGTAATCTCCATCCCGTGTAAAGAGATGTGCCGCCACGCCTACAATCAAAGCATCTACATTCGCCACCGGGCGAGGCAAACCTACATCCTAGCCGGAGGATCATCGTGATTCGAGCAGCATATTGGGCCCATGCCGTCTCGAACACCCTCTGCGCTAAGTATAGGGCATCTCCTGGACAAACCCACTGCTGCTTTGCGACATTTCTCGTCAAGTGCGCAAAGCATGATCCAAATCTAGATCGTCATAACGGCTACCCAAGGGAATAAACTCAACCTCTCGGGAGTCCTCTCAAGCATGTCGCCGTATCATGATACGAGGCCGTAATCCCGCACCTCCCACCTCTCCGTCATCCCGGTCTATCTCCCCGGCATTCTTCGCCCACCGTCTCGAGAGCAAGGAAAAGTGGTGGCAGGAAACTCATCCTGATCCGCCATGCATAGCAGCCAAAAACCTCGTAGGCCCAAGCCTAAAAAGAAGAAGAAGAAGTCAAAACAGGGAAAATAATGATAGAGTGAAATGTGCAAAAGAAAATAAGTCAAGATGAGAGAATACCTCAAAAGCCAGTGACAAAGCAGTGAAATACTTCACCTCCCTCTCGTTGATGTCATCTAGAGCCAAGTACATCTCGGCTAAACTCGCCTCACCCCAGACAAATTCCCCACGGCATCCCAAGCTCTCGAAGCTCCAAAGGTGAAATCGTGGCAAGATGCGCTATTGATAAATAACATGTCGAAAACCCACCCATACAAAGGCTCTCGCCAATCTCTCGGCCTCACCCGCCTCGGCAATCATCAATAACAGGTAGTCCCTACTCGCTCCCCAATCAAACCATGTAGCTCACCCATCTCGTATCCATTCCCTTTTTGATCCGGGGAACGAAACCAAGTAAGCTTCATAAGGTCGGCATCGCAATAGGTCAGCTGGGCTCACCGTGCAGCTCGTCCATATAGAGTGGCTCACCCGTAAAGGGCAATCCCGCGATGACCACAAAATCATACGGTGACTGCTGCCTCACCCCAGAGAAATGGAATGAGTGAGTGGTCTCCCACCAAAACTCCCTAAACGCCTTCACCAAATCCACACTCCTTTGGTGTCTCCGATGGCCTTCGCCATCTCAAAAATCGCCCCACTCCCAACGGCGTAGACTATACCCTTAGGCGAATGTATCTCGCTCCCTGGCCGCTTCGGCAAGAAATCGCGCATAGCCTACCAATCACCTCCGAGAACTCCTGGTGCGCAATCCCCGCAGTAAACATGGCACATGTATAAATATCTCTATGTTGTTTCTTGAAATCATTTCAAGTGAAAATAGGTCAAAACCTATCAATGTAGAACATGCATTTAGCATCACATTTCTAGTTCAATCCATGTTCACATGCCAATTCATGTTAACTCATTGCCCCTGGAAAATCAAGTTCCAATCGATTTCACCCAAATTAAAAAAAATTTAAAACCTAGCAAAGGTTACGTACTACGCTTTTCTTCCCGACATCCGAGGTGTGGTCATTAAGCCGTGGATAGAAATCCCCTCTTTGAGCTTGCGGAATGAATGGCCTTTGGTTCCTCCGAACCCCTTCCGTCGATTAGCCAACTCGGCGTGTTGTGGAGCCCTCTTGGTAGGACGTGTTCTAGGAGGCATTTCAACCGAATCGGACTCGAAATGTTTGGTTTCTCTCGATTCCTCTCAATTTCCCTCTGATGGCCACTCTCTCCCGTTTCTCATTTTCGTCTCCCTCTCAATTTCAATTTTGATTAAGTTTCAAATGATGACTGTGCAAATTTTTAAAGAATATGTCCACATGGCTTCTTATGTCGTATGACATACTTAGCCCATGTGGCTGGTTTTTACAATTTTGCCCCTGAAGGCTCAATTTTACAATTTCGTCCCCCATAGGCCTGTTTTACCCTTTTTGCCCCTGGCATTTCCAATCATATCAATCCAGTTTTCCCTCCAGTGCCCCCGTGGCCTATTTTACAAATTTACCCCTGTGGCTCATTTTATTTGCCCCTGGCATTTTCAATTCTACTCTCAAATAATTAAATTATCGGGTATGTCCCAGTTATTTACAAAAATTGTCGGGTCCTCCCCACTTCTTTACAAAATCCATTCTTTCTCGCGATCTCCGTTATCCCAGAATGAAGGAATAACATTTTGCTCTCTCGCGATCTCCGTTATTCCCGAACGAAGGAATAACATTTCGCTCTCTCGCGATCTCCGTTATTCCAGAATGAAGGAATAACATTTCGCTCTCTTTCGATCTCCGTTATTCCAAGATGAAGGAATAACATCTTGACCTCCCTCGCGATCTCCGTTATTCCAGAATGAAGGAATAACATTTCGCTCTCTTTCGATCTCCGTTATTCCAAGATGAAGGAATAACATTTCGACCTCTCTCGCGATCTCCGTTATTCCAGAATGAAGGAATAACATTTCGCTCTCTTTCGATCTCCGTTATTCCAAGATGAAGGAATAACATTTCGACCTCTCTCGCGATCTCCGTTATTCTGGAATGAAGGAATAACATTTCGCTCTTTCGCGATCTCCGTTATTCCCGAATGAAGAAATAACATTTCGCTCTCTTTCGATCTCTGTTATTCCAAGATGAAGGAATAACATTTCGACCTCTCTCACGATCTCCGTTATTCCAGAATGAAGGAATAACATTTCGCTCTCTTGCGATCTCCGTTATTCCCGAATGAAGGAATAACATTTCGCTCTCTTTCGATCTCCGTTATTCCAGAATGAAGGAATAACATTTCGCTCTCTTGCGATCTCCGTTATTCCCGAATGAAGGAATAACATTTCGCTCTCTTTCGATCTCCGTTATTCCAGAATGAAGGAATAACATTTCGCTCTCTTGCGATCTCCGTTATTCCCGAATGAAGGAATAACATTTCGCTCTCTTTCGATCTCCGTTATTCCCGGATGAAGGAATAACATTTCGACTCAATAAAAGTTCGAACTACGGCCTTGCTTGATTCCTCCGGGATACGTAGGTAGCCTACTTTAGGTTCAGCCAATTCGTCACATATGATACCCCTTTCCCCGGTGGATATCTTTTTCGAACTACGGTTATGGCTTGATTCCTCCGAGATACGTAGGTAGCCTTCCAAAGGTCCAGCCACTCGACCACTTTGGTCACCCAATCCGTCTCGGCATTCGCCAGATCGGATCCTTTTCTATCGACAACCCCACTCGCCCTGCAAGTGACGTTGCCGAGGGGCTTCTGTAAGTACCCAAATCTGGCTCATGCCTTCCGGTTAAGTTTCCCGGCAATTACCCAGACTTTTCTAAAGTTCAGGAGCAGTTCGGGAACTGTTCCGAACCTTCCGAGGGGTGAAGGAATTACTTGGAATTAAAAATCCACGTTTTTCTTTTGGCATAAAAACCCTTCTAGAAGCTGCCACCTTGCAGGCTTCTAGAAGGTAAATGGATAAGGCTTCTTATGTCGTGCGACATACCCTGCCATGAAGAATTCTAGAAGCTGCCACCTTGCATATTTCTAGAAGGAAAGCGGTTATGGCTTATGATGTCGTGCGACATACTAAGCCACTGCCATGCAGCCTATAAATAGAGGCCTACACCTCTCATTTTGGGGCATCCTTTTTCACTCCTCAGTGTCCCTCTGTTAAAATACGCCCAGAAGCATAGTCTCTCTCCTCATATACACCCAAAACACACACTAATTCCCTCAATAAACTCACCATTCAACCAATCCAACACACACTTCCTATACACACCGAGAACCAACGGTTCTCATTGAACCAAGGCTTGATATCAGTTCCAGAAGATGTTGTTTGAAGGCTCCTATATCTAACTTGATATAGGAAGTCGTGGTCTTCAAGGGTAACGATTCTCTATCCTTTTCTCTCCCCCTATCTTCCTTATGCATGAGATCTATGTATTAAATGTGTTAACTTTGATGCATCTTGATTAAAATTGCATGTTTTAGTCTCATATTTACTTAGATCCGTATCTGATTGCATACCATTTCATGTAGTCGCATTTGCTTGACATTGTTTTGCATGAACATCTGAGGTGAGTATGGATCTCTCATATCCACACTCCCTTGAAGTGTTCATTATAGATATACATGCTTTTTGAGATCTATCAGTGAAGTAACTTGGCTATATAAATGCCTTGTTGCCTCTGTAAATCTCAGTTGTTAAAGTCTCTGCAAGTGGCTAAGTATGTCACGCGACATACATTGCCAGGCAACCTATGTCACGCGACAACTTTGGCCAGTTTGCAGAACCTTCATCTTTTCAGTTTGTAATCTAATTTTAACCTTTACCATGCTGTAATCTAATGTCAATCTGCAATTTGAATAGTATCTTTATACATAAAAATATGACATCGCAGTTTGTTCAATTCGACTTTCGAACGAGCAGGGATCTTCTCTGTTTTCAATTTCATTCAGATCCACATCCCGATCCACTTCCGAGTCCTTCAAACGGGTAGCGTGCCATTCTTTGAATTGCCATTTTTTTTTTATGTTTTTATTGATCGGATGATTCCTCAACCCGATGAAATCGTAAACAATTTCTTTTTCCTTCAGTCATCTTTTCATTAAAATGTCATCTTCATACATCAAAGAGGCATCCTTTGCATTAAAATAGCATCCTTTGCTCTTAAAATGATATCTTTATGCATAAAGTAGCATCCTTTGCACTTAAAATGCCATTTTTACACACAAAGTTGCATCCTTTGCATTCAAGGCTTTATCTTTACATCAAAGTAGCATCCTTTGCTTTCAAAATGACATCTTTATGCATCCTTTGCATATAAAATGCGATTTTTCCACATAAAAATGCATCCTTTGCATTAAAAAACATTTCCTTACATCAAAAGCATCCTTTGCAAACAAAAGAGCATCCTTTGCACCCAAAATGTCATCTTTTTCATTAAAAATGTCATTTTTATCCTAAACATGCATTCCCCATGTCCCCATTGGTATTTGATGCATCCTTTGGAGTGAACCGGTGTAAAGATCCTATCTTTACATCGTTTCTTCCATTAAAGGTGCCACAATCTCTTTAGAAAGGGATAAACCTTGAACCCTATATCTCCGATTATCACTTGAGAGGAGTATAGTAGTCCCTACACAAGCTCAATCGTCTCAAGGTGTAGGATTGATGGGCTAAGGTCACTCCTTTCTAAAGAACCCCATTTTGGACTATAAAAGAGAGTCCTTCTCTTGATCACGCAAGACCCAAGGTCAAATAGCGATGATCACAAGTCCAAGATGAGGACGGGATCAAAGTCCCGAACACATAAAAATCCAAGGAATCCCGCGCGATAACCAACTAAATGGTTTATACATCCGGAAGACAACCTGGAACATTCCCCCCCCCCTCTTCTTTTCAACACATGCACACAAGAAAGCACGCAAGCAAGCACGAAAAATGGAATCTTGGGAGACTTGTTACGGCAAGGCACCTTGGGTGAACGACGATCCGTTCTTCCCAAGGGGTAACTTAACCTCCGAACCCTAAATCCTTTTTTTCAAAGTTTTGAGGAAATCAAAATGGCGTGGCGACTCCATTTTTCAAATTAAACTGAATGTTTTCAAACTCGAGTGAATCCAAATTAAAACACAAAATAGAATTTGGGCACACATTCACACCCACAGATGAGAAGAACCTGATATCTCTTACTCAGCTTGACAACAAAGGGTACAATTTCAAAGGTAAAGGTGGAGCAGTTTATGTTTACAGAGGTTTTGAAATGGTTCTGAGAGGCCTTAAGCGGGGCTCCTTGTATTTCCTACAAGGAAGAACGCTTTCTGGGTCAGTAATGGTTGCATCATCTGAAGTGGTCAAAGAGGATATGACAAAGTTGTGGCATAGTAGGCTTGGGCACATGAGTATTATAGGGATGCAGATATTGGCTAATCATGGTATTCTGTGTGGCCATATGGTCAAGGATATGAAGTTCTGCGAGCATTGTGTACTTAGGAAGATGCAGCGAAGCAAGTTTCCTAAGGGGATTCACAGAACAACGGGTAGTCTGGATTACATTTACTCGGATTGTTGGGGACCTTCAAGTCACGAATCATTGAGGGGTCATAGGTATTTCTTGTCCATGATTAATGATTACTCATGGAAGACTTAGGTAATTATTATGAAGCATAAGAGTTAGTCTCTCACCAATTTCAGACAGTGGAAGACATTAGTGGAGAATCAGACAGGGAAGAAGATCAAGCGACTTCAGACAGATAATGGTTTGGAGTTCTATAGTGATGAGTTCGATGAGTTCTGTAAGCAAGTGTGGATTTTTTGACATCTCACTATCAGGGGTACACCACAGCAAAATGGTGTAGCAGAGAGCATAAATCAGACATTGTTAGCTAGGGCAAGATGCATGCTCTCCAGTGTAGGGTTGTCTAAGTGGTTCTGGGCAGAAGCGGTTAGTACAGTATGTTACTTGATAAATCGCTGACCACATACAGATATCAGTCTCAAAGTTCCCAATGAGGTATGGTCAGGTAAACCTGTTGATTACTCTAATTTAAGGGCCTTTGATTGTACTACTTATTATCATGTGGATGATGGGAAGTTGGAGCCGAGGGCTAGAAAAGGGGTATTCATGGGTTATGGAGATGGTGTCTGTTGGGTTTTACGGGTCCATGCGCAGCGGAATTAAGCATTAAAAACATAAAACCCAAGAAGCCCTCGGATCCGTTCTATACAATTAATTTGAATACCTATGAGATAGAATTAAACCAACCTTGAAACGCTTTCCGGTCTTGAGCTATCGAACGATTTGATTATGTGATATCGAATCACAAACTTCGTTCTTCAACTTGCTTGAACTCTAGGCCTTGATCGATGAACGAGCGAAGACCCTCTTTCGGTATCCACACCTTTGAATGAATTCAAGAACAACTTCTTGATGATTGCTAGATCTAAAACCTTGAAGAATATTGAGAGAATTTGATTGTGAATTTTGCTTTAAAATTTAGGCTAAGCATTTAGGTCTGACAGAACCCTTGTATTTATACTACAATAGTGTAAATACCTCTTCTAATCGAATTAGGAGAGACAGGCTGTCAAAAACGCGTATTGGCCTATTATGTCGCATGGCGAGTATATCAAGCCATTGGCTTGATATGTCGCGTGACATAAGTAGCCGGTTACGAGCCTCTCAATCATTCTTCCTCCGGTTTAACCAATTCATTCTAGTTGTGTGTGACCCAATAGGATTACATTATGTTGGCAATGAGTTCGATCATATCGAACCTCATAAGACATAAGCGGACTCTAGCAAGCCATTATGTCTACCCAAATAATGCAACGTAAGAGTTCACGTTTCCAATGGTGTACTTCCATTTATCCCTTTGTCTCACGATGTTATATTTGAACACAAGTCATGGTCCTTGTCAACTTGTTATTGTTCAATGCTTTCTCGATTCTTGAGTATAATGATAATTCCAATCATATTGGGGTACGGCCATACACTTTCATCATTATCACTCATCGAGGGGCCCAAGCATAACATCTCTCTTCCGAGGGACAAATTCCTTCTTGACTTATCATTCTTCTCATCATGAATCCGATCATGCCAATGGTAGCCTTTATAGATATCGTGTTAAGATATCGTTTGACTAAAATCAAACATGACTTTCATCATATGCAAGGTTATGATAGTCTTAGGTCTAGGAAATAAATGAAGTAACCGTATGAGATTTAAGTATGACATTTGACCATGACATAAATCTCATGCGGGTCATGTCCAAATACTTGTTCTCTAACAAGTACCCATAATTTCAATGTGCATCTCTTATGCATATAATCATCACATGATTATCCATTGACAATTATACTAATTTATTCTCTTAATAATTAGGGACAAAGATTATTATAAACAAATATACAAAACATATAATAATCAAATAATAAACATCTCATATAATAATAAATAATGTCAACACATAAGTCTATCAATCATAGGCCTAGGGCATAACACCAACAGTCTCCCACTTGCACTAGGCCCAATCTACCATGTATCGAATACCCATGGACCTAACATGACCATCATGTTTAGCTTGCGAGAGAGCCTTAGTTAGTGGGTCCGCCACGTTGTCATCGTGTCTACTCGCATATCTTAACGTCTTCCCTTTCACATATCTCACGGATAATGTGGAAACGTCGAAGTATGTGTTTGGATCTCTGGTGTGATCTTGGTTCCTTTGCTTGTGCAATGGCACCATTGTTATCACAAGAAAGTTCAATAGGGTCTTTGATGCTTGGAACGACTTCCAAATCACTAATGAACTTCTTGATCCAAACCGCTTCCTTAGCCGCGTCGGATGCCGCTATGTACTCGGCTTCGGTTGTAGAATCGCCGACGGTACTTTGCTTGGAACTTTTCCAACTCACGTGCCTCCATTAAGCGTAAACAAAAATCCAGATAGCGATTCGAAATCATCTTTGTCGGTTTGGAAGCTAGCATCCGTGTAGCCTTTTACTACAAGATCTTCTTCCATTCCTCCAAAGACCAAGAATACATCCTTAGTTCTTCGTAAGTACTTAAGGATATTCTTGATCGCTATCCAATGTGGTTCACGGGATCCGACTGGTACCTACTCATCATGCTTAGAGCACACGAGATATCGGGTCTAGTACATAGCATAGCATACATGATAGACCCAATTGCCGAAGCATATGGAATACCGTTCATTCTCTTTCGCTCATCATTAGTCTTAGGACTTTGAGTCTTGCTAAGAGATATACCATGTAACATTGGAAAGTTTCCTCTTTAGAATTTTCCATTTGGAATCTTCTAAGGATTTTGTCAATGTAAGTATTTTGACTTAAACCAATCATCCTCTTGGATCTATCTCTATAGATCTTGATACCAAGGATATATGCGGCTTCGCCCATATCTTTCATTGAAAAGCACTTTCCCAACCAAGACTTGACAGTCTGTAGTGCAGTAATGTCATTTCCAATGAGTAAGATATCGTCGACATACAACACTAAAAATAGTGCTACGCTCCCACTAATTTTCTTGTATACACAAGGTTCATCTTCGTTCTTGATAAAGCCAAATTCCTTGATTGCTTCATCAAAACGTAGATTCCAACTCCTTGAAGCTTGCTTCAATCCATAAATGGATTTCTCGCAACTTACACACCTTGTTAGAATTTTACGGACCGACAAAACCTTCAGTTGTATCATGTATACATCCTCAAGTAACTTCCCATTAAGGAAAGCTGTTTTGACATCCATTGGCCATATCTCATAGTCATAATGTGCGGGTGTGGCAAGTAAAATTCTAATAGACTTAAGCATAGCTACAGGCGAAAAGGTTTCATCATAGTCAATGCCGTGAGTTTTCCTATATCCCTTAGCTACTAGCCTAGCCTTATAGGTGTGCACCTTCCCATCCATGTCGGTCTTCTTCTTGAAAACCCATTTGCACCCTATGGTTTTTACACCTTCGGGTGGATCAATCAAGTTCCAAACTTGATTATCACCATGGATTGTAATTCGGACTTCATGGCTTCTTGCCATTTTTCCGAACCCGGAGCGGACATCGCTTCTTGATAGCAAGTGGGTTCATCATTTTCGATTCACTCCACTTCATCACTTTCCGTAACGAGAAATCCATATCTCTCGGGTTCGGATCGTGATCTACCACTTCGGTGAGGAACTTGTGCATCTTGAACCGGTTCCACAACGGTTTGTGAACTTGGTTCGGTTTCTACCATTGGTTCAATGTTGTTTTCGGGTTCTCGAACTTCTTCGAGATCTATTTTACTCCCATCGGTTCCTTTGCGAAGAAACTCCTTTTCTAAGAAAGTACCATTTCGAGCAACAAACACTTTGTTCTCGTTTCGGTTGTAGAAATAGTATCCTTTGGTTTCCTTAGGATATCCCACAAAAACACATTTATCGATTTAGGTGCTAGCTTGTCGAAGTTAACTTCTTGACATATGCATCACAACCCCAAATCTTCATGAAAGACAAACTAGGTTTTCTTCCATGCCACATCTCATATGGGGTCTTTTGAACCGATTTGGTAGGAACTCTATTTATAGTGAAAGCAGTAGCTTTCTAGTGCATGTCCCCAAAAGGATAAAGGAAGCTCAACTTGACTCATCATAGAACGAACCATGTCCAACAAAGTTCTATTCCTCCTTTCGCACACACCATTCCATTGTGGTGTTCTAGGGTGGAGAGAGTTGCAAACGATTCCACAACTCTTAAGATGATTTGTCAAATTCTTGGCTCAAATATTCACCACCTCGATCGGATTGAAGTACCTTAATAGTTTTGCCAAGTTGATTTTGCACCTCATTTTGAAATATTCGAAATTTCTCAAACGATTCACTCTTATGTTTCATTAGATAAACATATCCAAATCTACTATAATCATCCGTGAATGTTATGAAGTACCAAAATCCTCCCCTAGCATCGCTACTCATAGGCCCACATACATCGGTATGTATGAGTCCTAATAAGTCGCCCGCCCTTTCACCGGTTTTGGTAAATGGGTCCTTGGTCATCTTGCCAAGTAAACAAGATTCGCATGTCTCATATGATTCATAATCATGTGAGTCCAAAAATCCATCTTTGTGGAGTTTAGAAATGCGTTTCTCGTTTATATGGCCAAGACGACAATGCCATAAGTAAGTGTGGTTTACATCATTGGGTTTAGATTTCTTGTTAATGTTATAGACATCATTATCGCGATTTTCAACATCAAGAATATAAAGGCCATTGAATGAAATAGCAGTACAATAATGCATATCACTCTTGTAAATAGAAAATTTCTTATCACATATAAGAAAATTAAAACCTTCATTATCCAAACATGAAATCGAAATAATATTCCTACTTAAAGCTGGAACGTAATAACAATTGTTCAAAACAAGTATTAGCCCACTAGGTAAAGTAACTTCATAAGTTCCTACGGCTAATACAGCAACTCTTGCTCCAGTCCACTTCACCTTCCTTAAGCATCCTTCTGTTCTTTAGACCCTGCACATTTAAACAAATGTGAGTTCCACATCCGGTATCCAATACCCAAGAACTAGAAGTAGATAGGAATATATCTATAACAAAGATACCTGAAGTTGAAGCAACTCCTTTGCTCTTCTTAAGTGCTTCCTTGTATTTTGCGCAATTTCTCCTCCAATGTCCAATCTCATTGCAATGGAAGCAGATTGCGTCCTCTTGGGACTTAGGCTTAGCCTCTTTAGGCTTGGAGGCCTCTTTGGGCTTGGCAACCTTTGCCTTAGGATTAGCAACCTTTGCTTTTCCTTTACCTCGAACCCTTTCCCTTGTTAACCATTAGCACTTGATCGGTCTTCTTCTCGACAATACTGGTTTCCGCAGTAGTCAACATTTGAACTAACTCGGAAAGGTTTCTATTCATTCCACCCATGTTATAGTGCATTATGAAATGACTAAAACTTTTAGGTAATGAATTCAATATTATGTCGGTAGCCAACTCTTGGCTAATTGGAAAACCGAGCCTTTCAAGATGCTCAATGTGGCCCTTTAACTTGAGAGCATGGGGACCAACAAACTTGTCCTTCACTCATCTTGCATGAGGTCAAGGATGCAACCGTGTTGTACCTTTCTTGCCTAGCTTGAATTTGGAACATTTCCATCACCCGATTGTTTAAGTCGATCGTCCCCAAGTGCTCAAGATTCTTCGAAGACTCTTGCACATGGCGGAGAGCATAAGGCAACTAACATCCGTAGAGTCACGCTTGTGTTTCGATATTGTTCCCTTATTGCCCTAGCAAAGATTGGCAGCAGTTCGTGTGGAATAGGTTCGGTGAGAACGCATAATTTCTCCTCTTGTTTGAGAACAATTCTCAAACTACGGATCCAATCCATATAGTTTGTACCATTCTCTTCCAACTTTTCCTTCTCAAAGACAGACGTATCGCATGGAAAAGTGATTATTGTTTGATGCCATTTATTCTACAAAAAGATATACATAAAATATGAACACATATAAGTAAACATATCATATGAGAAGTATAGTGCATTTAAATAAATGCTCCCACTAAATTATACACCTTCAAATGCAAATAAGCATAATATACATTTAATGGGCTAAGATCCAACTTTTAATTCAATTTCAAGTTTGCTATGGCAAACCGCTCAAGATTAAATTAATTAGGTAGAAAACATCAATCATATCACATATATGACTCTTAGATCTTTTATGAGATCAATTCAAGACATCATATGTCTAGGCATATTTTAATCTCATCTTATGCCTTGGGTCCAAAACCATTTTGATAACCCAATTAAGTTCATTCACTTTAAAACGTATAGGAACCACCATTTCCTCATCTTGCTTCGCATTCGAATAGAATCAAAGCACCTTGCTATGGCAAGCCCACCCAAAACTATTCGAATGGTCTCAAGTGTTTTTAATCATGAATTGGCATAAAGAACTTAAAAGTTAAATGAAGGTTCTTTAACGGTAGATTCTAAGCATGTCGAAAGATAGTCAAAATCATGCACTGTAAGTTTCCGGGAAGATAGGTGAGCCACAAGGACTTCTTAAGTACCAACTCTTCCTTTGACGTAACTCTCCTAGACATGCATAATTAGAAATCAACTCTGATTAGGCAACATAATCCCTACCTTTTATAAACAATCAGTTTCCTTTTAAATTTCGCGTATTTATGACTTGTTTCCATAAACAATCATAAGATCCAAAATTTACAATGTCTAAATCTAAACATATTAGGAAACTAAATATCATGTTTCAACTAAACATCTAATTTTAAAAAAATATTCTTAACATGTAAGAACAAATAAAACATGCATCGCAATAATTATTAAAATCATATTTTAATTAATTAATCATGCATATTAGTGAATCAATCTAGCATGGACTTATAAACTCAATTTTATAACATTCGCATTTTCATATACATTGCAATAATTATTAAAATCATATTTTAATCAATTAATCATGTATATCAATGAATCAATCTATCGCGGACTTATAAACTCAATTTTATAACATCCAGTTTTCATATCAACATATCGATTGTAAACACAATCACGTAATAGCATAAAAATTGAACAACCGATTCGCCGCTTTTGGCTTATTATGTCGCGTGACAACATCGCGAGGCTTGATATGCCGCGCGACGTAACAGCCGCTTAACCCGAATTCCACATGGCTCGATATGTCGCACGACATAGGCACTGTGTTACGTGATTTCAATTCGAACTAATACAGACATGTACCCAATTAAATCACATAAAACAAATTTTCACGTATTTAATTCATCATAAATTGAAAACGATTTTCACATTGTTTCACATAAACAATTAAAATTCTATCACATACAAAACATGCAATAAGCATATAAACAATTTATATCTTAAACCTAGCATGTTAATTCAAACTTAATCATACGAACGGGGCTCTGATACCACTGTTGGGTTTTACGGGTCCATGCGCATGGAGATTAAGCATTAAAAACATAAAACCCAAGAAGCCCTAGGATCCGTTCTATACAATTAATTTGAATACCTATGAGATAGAATTAAACCAACCTTGAAACGCTTTCCGGTCTTGAGCTATCGAACGATTTGATTATGTGATATCGAATCACAAACTTCGTTCTTCAACTTGCTTGAACTCTAGGCCTTGATCGATGAACGAGCGAAGACCCTCTTTCGGTATCCACACCTTTGAATGAATTCAAGAACAACTTCTTGATGATTGCTAGATCTAAAACCTTGAAGAATATTGAGAGAATTTGATTGTGAATTTTGCTTTAAAATTTCGGCTAAGCATTTAGGTCTGACAGAACCCTTGTATTTATACTACAATAGTGTAAATACCTCTTCTAATCGAATTAGGAGAGACAGGCTGTCAAAAACGCGTATTGGCCTATTATGTCGCGCGGTATATCAAGCCATTGGCTTGATATGTCGCGTGACATAAGTAGCCGCTTCGAGCCTCTCAATCATTCTTCCTCCGGTTTAACCAATTCATTCTAGTTGTGTGTGACCCAATAGGATTACATTATGTTGGCAATGAGTTCGATCATATCGAACCTCATAAGACATAAGCGGACTCTAGCAAGCCATTATGTCTACCCAAATAATGCAACGTAAGAGTTCACGTTTCCCGATGGTGTACTTCCATTTATCCCTTTCGTCTCACGATGTTATATTTGAACACAAGTCATGGTCCTTGTCAACTTGTTATTGTTCAATGCTTTCTCGATTCTTGAGTATAATGATAATTCCAATCATATTGGGGTACGGCCATACACTTTCATCATTATCACTCATCGAGGGCCCAAGCATAACATCTCTCTTCCGAGGGACAAATTCCTTCTTGACTTATCATCCTTCTCATCATGAATCCGATCATGCCAATGGTAGCCTTTATAGATATCGTGTTAAGATATCGTTTGACTAAAATCAAACATGACTTTCATCATATGCAAGGTTATGATAGTCTTAGGTCTAGGAAATAAATGAAGTAACCATATGAGATTTAAGTATGACATTTGACCATGACATAAATCTCATGCGGGTCATGTCCAGTCACTTGTTCTCTAACAAGTACCCATAATTTCAATGTGCATCTCTTATGCATATAATCATCACATGATTATCCATTGACAATTATACTAATTTATTCTCTTAATAATTAGGGACAAAGATTATTATAAACAAATATACAAAACATATAATAATCAAATAATAAACATCTCATATAATAATAAATAATGTCAACACATAAGTCTATCAATCATAGGCCTAGGGCATAACACCAACAGGTGTCAAGTGATACCGAATTTGGTCTCCATCAGAGCGTGGGGTAATAATTAAGCAGGAATGTTGTTTAGTAGCCAAAGCCGTTTGAATTTTGACTTGATGAAAACTCTGTGCTTAACCCTATTATGAAATTTATGGTTGTATTAGGTATTGGTAGTATTGATAAACAGGTGGGTGGATGTGGGGTAGGGTGGGTAGCCGAGAGTAGGGGGTAGGTGTGGGTAGCCGAGAGTGGGGGAAGCGAGGTTGGTGGGGGAGTTGTTCAGAAATAATTTTAAAATATATAGAAAACTATTTTTTGACCTGAGCGGTGTGGTGGTGGTGGGGGTGATGATGGTTGGGTGGTGGGGAGTTGTTCAGAATAAATTTAAAATGAGTAAAGGAAATATATTTTTTTTGGCCGGGGTGGGGGGGGGGGGAGGGCGGTAGAGAGTCGTGAAAATTAATTTTAATACAAGTATTTTTTTTTACGGGGAGTGGGGTAGTGTTGGTTGATGTGAGGTGGGTAACGTGTGGATGTATTAGGGATGACCAAATCCGGTCCGGTTCCGGTTTCGGGCCTTGAACCGCCGGTTCCGGTTCGGCGAGGAGGTGAACCTTAACCGGCCCGCTTTTCTCACGGTTCCGGTTATCCGGTTCCGGTTTTCTCACGGTTTTGGTCCGGTTCCGGGCTTTTTCGGTCCGATTCCGGGACGGTTCTATTGAAAAACAACAAATTTTCGTCCGGTTTCGGGCTTTTTCCGGTCCGGTTCACCAATTTGGTGAACCTTAACCTACCCGCCTCCAAACCGGTTCCGGTTACCCCGGTTCCGGTTTTCTCCCCGGTTCATGGCGGTTCCGGGCTTTTCCGGGCCGGTTCCGGTCCGGTTTTCCGGTTCCGGTCCGGTTTGGCCATCCCTAGGATGTATGGAAAGGTAGGTGTGTAAGTTAGGATGCGGAAAATATTTTTCGTAAAACATTTTTCACCAAACAAACGAAGCCTTAAATTAAACCCAAATTATTGATCAATCAATCGTGTTAACAATAAAAAATTATGAAAATCATTACGGGATAGAGAGAGTATTCGTATTAAAAAAAATTAGAAAAATCATTTCAAGACGAACGAAGACGCAGTAGTTAATTCATTCGAAGTTTCAATTATTTAAAAAAAAAAGTTACCACGCACAAAGGTCTCACTACAAAAGCGTTACTGCGTATTTAAAATACTCCCTCCGTTCCAATAAAAGCTTCACCAATTATTCAAAAGGGCGTCCCGTTAGAAGCTTCACCTTTCCTTTTTTGGACATAAAATATTATTATTTCCTCCACTCATTCTCTCTCCTACATTATTTTAATACTCACAACACCATTATAATTTATTATTCCCTCCACTAATTCTCTCTCCTATTTTCAAATTACACTCACAACATTTTTTTTCCCTCCCATTACCATAATTTCCGTGCCCAAAAAAATGGTGAAGCAATTGATGGGACGGAGGGAGTATATTTTTTCTAATCACCAGAAAGTATTTTTCCTAAATTTTCACTGCAGTACCAATCATAATTTCAACCGAATATTGTTAAAAACTAAAAGCTCATAATTAAAAATGAAAGAATGCAGCAATCCGTACTTTTTATCGGGTTGAATTCAAAATCCATATCTAAAATTTTAACTATGGAGTAATAGTTAATCTAGCTTTAAATTTAAATTTAGATTGACATTCAAATTAACGTCAATTCACTTTCCATAAAATCCAACGCACTCTCTTCCGCACTGACTCATTCCAGCTCAGCACCTACTTTAAACACTCTTAACATCTCCCTATATTTAACTCCCTTTACCCCCAAACTCTTCTCCACCGCCATTCTCATGGCTTCCATTATCCTATCCCTTTACTTACTTGCTTTCTCCGTCGTCACAGCCTCCGACGACCACCTCAGGACTTTCATAATTCGCGTCCAACACGACGCCAAGCCGTCTGTTTTCCCCACTCACAAGCACTGGTACGAATCCTCTCTCAGATCCCTTTCCCCTACTCCCAACGACGCCGTTTCTGTGGATATTAAAGATACTCGGCTCATTCATATGTACGACACCGTCTTCCATGGTTTCTCGGTCAAGCTTTCCGATTCGGAGGTTCAGAAGCTCGAAGCCATGTCCGGCATTATTGCTGTTATTCCCGAACAGGTTCGGCAACTGCATACTACGCGCTCCCCTGAGTTTTTGGGATTGAAGACTTCTGACAGTGCTGGTCTACTCAAGGAATCTGATTTCGGTTCGGATCTAGTAATTGGGGTACTGGATACTGGAATCTGGCCTGAACGGAAGAGTTTTAACGATGAAGGTCTTGGTCCGGTGCCGGGTAGGTGGAAAGGCGCTTGTGTTGCCGCAAAAGGATTCCCAGCGAGTTCTTGTAACAGGAAATTGATTGGAGCTAGGTATTTCTTCGATGGATACGAGGCTACCAATGGGAAAATGAATGAAACGGTGGAGTATCGGTCTCCTAGAGATTCAGATGGTCATGGAACGCATACAGCTTCTATTGCTGCTGGCAGGTACGTGTTTCCCGCATCCACTCTCGGCTATGCGCGCGGTGTTGCGGCTGGGATGGCGCCAAAGGCTCGACTTGCCGCCTACAAGGTTTGCTGGACTGCCGGATGCTTTGACGCCGACATTCTTGCTGCATTCGATGCGGCAGTTGCCGACGGCGTTGACGTCATTTTCCTCAGTCATGGAGGTGTAGTTGTTCCCTATTACCTCGATGCGATTGCCATTGCTGCGTACGGAGCCTCCGATGCTGGTATTTTTGTCTCTGCTTCAGCCGGAAATGGTGGTCCAGGCGGCCTTACCGTCACAAACATTGCACCATGGGTCACAACTGTTGGCGCTGGAGCAATTGATCGGAATTTCCCTGCCGACGTTAAACTTGGAAACGGAAAAATAATCCCTGGCGTGAGCGTATACGGTGGGCCATCAATAGCACCACATCGCCTTTACCCGTTAATTTACGCCGGAAGTGAAGGAAGCGACGGTTACTCGTCGTCACTCTGTCTAGAAGGTTCCCTAGACCCCAAACACGTGAAGGGCAAAATCGTCTTATGCGACAGAGGCATCAATTCAAGAGCTGCCAAAGGCGAAGTAGTGAAGAAAGCCGGTGGAGTCGGAATGATTTTAGCCAACGGTGTCTTCGACGGCGAAGGTTTAGTAGCCGACGTCCACGTGCTACCAGCAACAGCCGTCGGTGCATCTGCCGGCGACGAGATACGAAAGTACATAACATCGGCGTCGAAATCCAAATCACCGCCGAAAGCAACAATAATCTTTAAAGGAACAAGATTGAATGTGCAGCCAGCACCTGTAGTAGCCTCATTTTCAGCACGAGGACCTAATCCAGAATCACCAGAAATCTTGAAGCCCGATTTAATTGCGCCTGGGCTAAACATACTCGCAGCATGGCCGGATAAAGTTGGCCCGTCCGGACTAACCTCCGACACTCGTCGGACTGAATTTAACATACTTTCCGGTACATCTATGGCTTGCCCTCATATTTCTGGGCTTGCTGCACTATTAAAGGGGGCCCATCCAGACTGGAGCCCAGCAGCAATTAGATCTGCGTTTTCAACGACGGCGTACACTCTAGACAATCGTGGGGAAGCTATGATTGATGAATCAACCGGAAATTCATCGACGGTGATGGATTTCGGAGCCGGACATGTTCACCCACAAAAAGCAATGGATCCTGGCCTAATTTACGACATAAGTTCCTACGATTACGTTGATTTTCTTTGCAATTCGAATTACACAACGAAGAACATTCAAACAATTACAAAGCAAATTTCGAATTGCAATGGGGCTCGGAAAGCCGGTCACGTTGGTAATTTGAATTACCCGTCAATGTCAGCGGTGTTTCAACAATACGGTAAGCATAAAATGTCAACCCACTTTATTCGGAAAGTGACTAATGTGGGGACTCTAAATCGGTGTACAAAGTGAAGATTAAGCCGCCAAGTGGAGCGGTGGTGACTGTGGAGCCGGAGGAGTTGAGGTTTAGAAGGTTGGGACAGAAATTGAATTTTCTGGTGAGAGTGTCGGCAGAGGCGGTGAAACTGTCGCCGGGGAGTTCGAGTATGACCAGTGGGTCGATAGAATGGTCGGACGGGACGCACGCTGTGACTAGTCCGGTGGTGGTCACAATGCAACAACCTCTGTAAAAGCAGTTCTTGAGTTTTGTGTTTTTTTTTTTTTTTTTTTTAAATATTGGAGGTTATTAGGGTATAGTATAGGATTATTTAAAAGTGCGGATTGTGGGTGGGAAAGCGCATAAAAGGTGGGGGTTGTAGTTTGAGAAGGGTACCATCCTTGTTGTAAGATGAAGAATGAAAGGATGTTTGTATAAAATGTAGTATTACTTACTATGTTGTTGTTAAGGAAAATATTTTCAAAAAAATAGAAATAAATCAAAATAAATTATTTTTTGAAAATGAGAAAATAGAAGAAGATGAAGGGATGAAAATTAAAAAAAAAAAAAAAAATCTCCTTAAGAATAATTTGCCCCACATTAGTACTAACAGATTAGCGACAATACTCTCTTAAGAAAATGACTTTTTGACAATTGATATAATCAATTCAAATCAAAATACCTACGAATTAACGATGTTTGAAATTTCTTAACTTGAAGGAGGAAAAATGCTTGAATATGAACTAACTAACATATTTCTTTAATAATTTGAATGACTGAAATGCATAAAACTGACATTCTGGTGGGCTATTTATAGTTTTGCAAGAGTTGTTTTGCCTTTTAGGGAATAGAAACAATTTAGATCAAATGTATCTGTACCGTCCGATCTGATCCCGATAAAGCAACCAGATTTAGCAGAGCGATCCACGCCATTCGAGGAAACGCGAATTCTCCATCTAAAATTACCCATTTCCATTTGAATGGACACATCCGTCCACTGCACCTATTCGACTCAATCTGTCCGCCCCACATACCTATTCAGCCCAATTCGCGGCCCGCCCCATTTGGGCGTCCATATACCGAGCCGAACTGAACCCATCCTTTGGTTTGAACCACTGCAAGCACCGAATCGCCTGGTTCAACCCACAAGCTGAAACATGTTACTGGGTGAGATGGACAAAACTTTAAGGCTTCAAGCAACGATGTGAAGTGCAAAGTGTTCCCTAAAGTGCCCAATGTGCGCTTTGCGGGCTCGGGTTCGAATTTGCTAGTCCAAAACTAGCACAATTAGGCCACTGTTTGCATAGTGGCCCAATGGACCACTAGGTTGTATGGTAGGTGGATAACATTTGATTGTTACCTATTTGAAGTTGATGAGTTTATAAACTCTCATACTTTGTGCTTTATAGGCAACTAGTACTCAAATGCCCGTGTCAATGGCATGATAACAGTACAAAAAGAGAAGAAGTGGGGAAAATAATAGTTTAAAAAAGCATTTGGTAACTACTAAAGATTAATAGCAAAATGTCAATTTCAACGCAAGCAACCTTATCTGTTCTAAGATATCTTTAGAAAACAAAAGTAACAATCATAAAAGTACATTCATAATATATTTTTAATATGATGTACATGCACCTCTTAAGAAGTGTCTTTGCGAATCAAAGTCAAAGGCTCAAAATCATCAATTCCAATCTCATGTACCATGTGTCCTTCCTCTCCAAACTCCTCATCATCTGATCTTCTTCCTCAACTGATACATGTGATCCTTGCACTCGTCTTTGCAAAGCTCAATTGCTAAACTCTTTCGAAAACATATCCAGCAAGAACGCATACAATAGCAATCGAAATGCGGCACACACACACACACTGAGTTAAGTTGGACCTTTCATTACAATCTGCAAGCTTTATAGATAGTTTTTTTTTATATTGATTCTCAATTAACTGATAATCACCCTAGCCCGAGTTCAGTAAGCACAATGTCATAAGCACTTCTTGCATCTTGCAACATTTGTGGCATTAGCAATGCAATTTCAGTAGTTGTCTCTTTCAAATTACATCATTAATACCATCAAATGAAATGGACCTTATAATCTATATATATATATATAAAAAGAGAATAGTGTCTTTTGGTATACTTAACATTCAAAAATAAGATTTTCCCTCCAAAATAGTGATAATTCTAGAAGTTATTGTTGAGAGTATTTTTAATGTTGTCCTAATAAATGTTTGAAAATAAAAGAACTAAAATATCTTGCAAAAGAATTGAGATTATATTCAATTTAATAAGATCCTTCTTATTAATTCTTTATCCTTATCGTCAACTTTTTTTTTTTAATTTTTAACATTAATATGGAGTTTTTCACAAAAAAAAATAAAATAAAAAAAATAAACATGGATACTTTTGGCATTATTTATTTAATTTTAAAAAATATACTCCTTCTGTCTCACTACAAACTACACACTTTTCTCACATGTCATCCCACTACAAACTACTCCCTACGTCTAATTCGATTTAGGATTATTTTTTTTCGACACAGGAATTAAAAAATATTAATATAATAAGAGGAGAGAATGAGTGGAAGATGTATTGTGAGTATGAAAAGTAAAATATGAGAGAGAATGGGTGAGAGACATATTAAGGAGATTGTTGTTATAAGTATGACAAGTGAGTCTCATTAAATATAAAAATAATATAAACTTGCCATTTTGAGATGTTATAAGTCGAGTGGGACGCCAAAAATGGAAATTAGTCCTAAGTCGAGTGGGACGGAGAGAGTATATACTTTGTAAAATGGAAATATTTTATTAATTTTATATTAATGAGACTCGCATATCATACTTAGAATTACAACAACTCATTTTCTCTCTCCAACCTCATTTTCCATACTAACAACACTCAATCCACTAACATTTTTCTTAATTTGAGCAAATAGTAAGTGTGAATTTTATAATACGATGGAGAAAGTATAATCTAACCGAACTTTTTGTTGATCCCCCACTTTATATAGACGAAATTTTATTATTTCATGTTTATTTTATTTCTTATTATTTTATTTACTATTTTACAGGTTTTATTGATCCCCACATTATATAGATGAAAATATTAATGCATAAAAGACTTTGCTAACTTTCCGGTGCCATGCACTTTTTGACGAATAAGCCATTATTTTGTGTTGATTTAAGATTTATTTTTTTTGGGAGTTTATTTCACTAAAAAATTGGATAAATTGTTACATTAGTTTTAACTATAGTTGTTAATTTTGAGTTTTGTTTATTTAATTATATCAAAATTATACAAATTATAAAAAAGAATCAAAAGTCGATACAATTGTTGTCATAATAAGGCTACCAGATATGTTGACTAAGTAGATGATTTTGTTTTAATCATTACCACTTTGTCTCTTAATAAACTCCAATATAAGAAATTTTTATTTTAAAATTGTCTTTTTTATAAAAAGCTTTGTTCTAAACGATTTTACTAAATTTCTTTCACTATTTTTTTATTATCTATATATATATAAAAAGAGAATAGTGTCTTTTGGTATGCTTAACATTCAAAAATAAGATTTTTCCTCCAAAATAGTGATAATTCTAGAAGCTATTGTTGAGAGTATTTTTAATGTTGTCCTAATAAATGTTTGAAAATAAAAGAACTAAAATATCTTGCAAAAGAATTGAGATTATATTCAATTTAATAAGATCCTTCTTATTAATTCTTTATCCTTATCGTCAACTTTTTTTTTTAATTTTTAACATTAATATGGAGTTTTTCACAAAAAAAAATAAAATAAAAAAAATAAACATGGATACTTTTGGCATTATTTATTTAATTTTAAAAAATATACTCCTTCTGTCTCACTACAAACTACACACTTTTCTCTCATGGCATCCCACTACAAACTACTCCCTACGTCTAATTCGATTTAGGATTATTTTTTTCGACACAGGAATTAAAAAATATTAATATAATAAGAGGAGAGAATGAGTGGAAGATGTATTGTGAGTATGAAAAGTAAAATATGAGAGAGAATTTGTGAGAGACATATTAAGGAGATTGTTGTTATAAGTATGACAAGTGAGTCTCATTAAATATAAAAATAATATAAACTTGCCATTTTGAGATGTTATAAGTCGAGTGGGACGCCAAAAATGGAAATTAGTCCTAAGTCGAGTGGGAGGAGAGAGTATATACTTTGTAAAATGGAAATATTTTATTAATTTTATATTAATGAGACTCGCATATCATACTTAGAATTACAACAACTCATTTTCTCTCTAGCTCCAACCTCATTTTTCATACTAACAACACTCAATCCACTAACATTTTTTCTTAATTTCTTAGCAAATAGTAAGTGTGAATTTTATAATACGATGGAGAAAGTATAATCTAACTGAACTTTTTTGTTGATCCCCCACTTTATATAGACGAAATTTTATTATTTCATGTTTATTTTATTTCTTATTATTTTATTTACTATTTTACAGGTTTTATTGATCCCCACATTATATAGATGAAAATATTAATGCATAAAAGACTTTGCTAATTTTCCGGTGCCATGCACTTTTTGACGAATAAGCCATTATTTTGTGTTGATTTAAGATTTATTTTTTTGGGGAGTTTATTTCACTAAAAAATTGGATAAATTGTTACATTAGTTTTAACTATAGTTGTTAATTTTGAGTTTTGTTTTTTTAATTATATCAAAATTATACAAATTATAAAAAAGAACCAAAAGTCGATACAATTGTTGTCATAATAAGGCTACCAGATATGTTGACTAAGTAGATGATTTTGTTTTAATCATTACCACTTTGTCTCTTAATAAACTCCAATATAAGAAATTTTTATTTTAAAATTGTCTTTTTTATAAAAAGCTTTGTTCTAAACGATTTTACTAAATTTCTTTCACTATTTTTTTATTATCTATATATATATAAAAAGAGAATAGTGTCTTTTGGTATGCTTAACATTCAAAAATAAGATTTTTCCTTCAAAATAGTGATAATTCTAGAAGCTATTATTGAGAGTATTTTTAATGTTGTCCTAATAAATGTTTGAAAATAAAAGAACTAAAATATCTTGCAAAAGAATTGAGATTATATTCAATTTAATAAGATCCTTCTTATTAATTCTTTATCCTTATCGTCAACTTTTTTTTTTTTTTAATTTTTAACATTAATATGGAGTTTTTCACAAAAAAAAATAAAATAAAAAAAATAAACATGGATACTTTTGGCATTATTTATTTAATTTTAAAAAATATACTCCTTCTGTCTCACTACAAACTACACACTTTTCTCTCATGGCATCCCACTACAAACTACTCCCTACGTCTAATTCGATTTAGGATTTTTTATTTCGACACAGGAATTAAAAAATATTAATATAATAAGAGGAGAGAATGAGTGGAAGATGTATTGTGAGTATGAAAAGTAAAATATGAGAGAGAATGGGTGAGAGACATATTAAGGAGATTGTTGTTATAAGTATGACAAGTGAGTCTCATTAAATATAAAAATAATATAAACTTGCCATTTTGAGATGTTATAAGTCGAGTGGGACGCCAAAAATGGAAATTAGTCCTAAGTCGAGTGGGACGGAGAGAGTATATACTTTGTAAAATGGAAATATTTTATTAATTTTATATTAATGAGACTCGCATATCATACTTAGAATTACAACAACTCATTTTCTCTCTCCAACCTCATTTTCCATACTAACAACACTCAATCCACTAACATTTTTTCTTAATTTCTGAGCAAATAGTAAGTGTGAATTTTATAATACGATGGAGAAAGTATAATCTAACTGAACTTTTTTGTTGATCCCCCACTTTATATAGACGAAATTTTATTATTTCATGTTTATTTTATTTCTTATTATTTTATTTACTATTTTACAGGTTTTATTGATCCCCACATTATATAGATGAAAATATTAATGCATAAAAGACTTTGCTAACTTTCCGGTGCCATGCACTTTTTGACGAATAAGCCATTATTTTGTGTTGATTTAAGATTTATTTTTTTGGGGAGTTTATTTCACTAAAAAATTGGATAAATTGTTACATTAGTTTTAACTATAGTTGTTAATTTTGAGTTTTGTTTATTTAATTATATCAAAATTATACAAATTATAAAAAAGAATCAAAAGTCGATACAATTGTTGTCATAATAAGGCTACCAGATATGTTGACTAAGTAGATGATTTTGTTTTAATCATTACCACTTTGTCTCTTAATAAACTCCAATATAAGAAATTTTTATTTTAAAATTGTCTTTTTTATAAAAAGCTTTGTTCTAAACGATTTTACTAAATTTCTTTCACTATTTTTTATTATCTATATATATATAAAAAGAGAATAGTGTCTTTTGGTATGCTTAACATTCAAAAATAAGATTTTTCCTCCAAAATAGTGATAATTCTAGAAGCTATTGTTGAGAGTATTTTTAATGTTGTCCTAATAAATGTTTGAAAATAAAAGAACTAAAATATCTTGCAAAAGAATTGAGATTATATTCAATTTAATAAGATCCTTCTTATTAATTCTTTATCCTTATCGTCAACTTTTTTTTTTTAATTTTTAACATTAATATGGAGTTTTTCACAAAAAAAAATAAAATAAAAAAAATAAACATGGATACTTTTGGCATTATTTATTTAATTTTAAAAAATATACTTCTTCTGTCTCACTACAAACTACACACTTTTCTCTCATGGCATCCCACTACAAACTACTCCCTACGTCTAATTCGATTTAGGATTATTTTTTTCGACACAGGAATTAAAAAATATTAATATAATAAGAGGAGAGAATGAGTGGAAGATGTATTGTGAGTATGAAAAGTAAAATATGAGAGAGAATTTGTGAGAGACATATTAAGGAGATTGTTGTTATAAGTATGACAAGTGAGTCTCATTAAATATAAAAATAATATAAACTTGCCATTTTGAGATGTTATAAGTCGAGTGGGACGCCAAAAATGGAAATTAGTCCTAAGTCGAGTGGGAGGAGAGAGTATATACTTTGTAAAATGGAAATATTTTATTAATTTTATATTAATGAGACTCGCATATCATACTTAGAATTACAACAACTCATTTTCTCTCTAGCTCCAACCTCATTTTTCATACTAACAACACTCAATCCACTAACATTTTTTCTTAATTTCTTAGCAAATAGTAAGTGTGAATTTTATAATACGATGGAGAAAGTATAATCTAACTGAACTTTTTTGTTGATCCCCCACTTTATATAGACGAAATTTTATTATTTCATGTTTATTTTATTTCTTATTATTTTATTTACTATTTTACAGGTTTTATTGATCCCCACATTATATAGATGAAAATATTAATGCATAAAAGACTTTGCTAATTTTCCGGTGCCATGCACTTTTTGACGAATAAGCCATTATTTTGTGTTGATTTAAGATTTATTTTTTTGGGAGTTTATTTCACTAAAAAATTGGATAAATTGTTACATTAGTTTTAACTATAGTTGTTAATTTTGAGTTTTGTTTTTTTAATTATATCAAAATTATACAAATTATAAAAAAGAACCAAAAGTCGATACAATTGTTGTCATAATAAGGCTACCAGATATGTTGACTAAGTAGATGATTTTGTTTTAATCATTACCACTTTGTCTCTTAATAAACTCCAATATAAGAAATTTTTATTTTAAAATTGTCTTTTTTATAAAAAGCTTTGTTCTAAACGATTTTACTAAATTTCTTTCACTATTTTTTTATTATCTATATATATATAAAAAGAGAATAGTGTCTTTTGGTATGCTTAACATTCAAAAATAAGATTTTTCCTTCAAAATAGTGATAATTCTAGAAGCTATTGTTGAGAGTATTTTTAATGTTGTCCTAATAAATGTTTGAAAATAAAAGAACTAAAATATCTTGCAAAAGAATTGAGATTATATTCAATTTAATAAGATCCTTCTTATTAATTCTTTATCCTTATCGTCAACTTTTTTTTTTTAATTTTTAACATTAATATGGAGTTTTTCACAAAAAAAAAAATAAAATAAAAAAATAAACATGGATACTTTTGGCATTATTTATTTAATTTTAAAAAATATACTCCTTCTGTCTCACTACAAACTACACACTTTTCTCTCATGGCATCCCACTACAAACTACTCCCTACGTCTAATTCGATTTAGGATTTTTTTTTTCGACACAGGAATTAAAAAATATTAATATAATAAGAGGAGAGAATGAGTGGAAGATGTATTGTGAGTATGAAAAGTAAAATATGAGAGAGAATGGGTGAGAGACATATTAAGGAGATTGTTGTTATAAGTATGACAAGTGAGTCTCATTAAATATAAAAATAATATAAACTTGCCATTTTGAGATGTTATAAGTCGAGTGGGACGTCAAAAATGGAAATTAGTCCTAAGTCGAGTGGGACGGAGAGAGTATATACTTTGTAAAATGGAAATATTTTATTAATTTTATATTAATGAGACTCGCATATCATACTTAGAATTACAACAACTCATTTTCTCTCTCCAACCTCATTTTCCATACTAACAACACTCAATCCACTAACATTTTTTCTTAATTTCTGAGCAAATAGTAAGTGTGAATTTTATAATACGATGGAGAAAGTATAATCTAACTGAACTTTTTTGTTGATCCCCCACTTTATATAGACGAAATTTTATTATTTCATGTTTATTTTATTTCTTATTATTTTATTTACTATTTTACGGGTTTTATTGATCCCCACATTATATAGATGAAAATATTAATGCATAAAAGACTTTGCTAACTTTCCGGTGCCATGCACTTTTTGACGAATAAGCCATTATTTTGTGTTGATTTAAGATTTATTTTTTTGGGGAGTTTATTTCACTAAAAAATTGGATAAATTGTTACATTAGTTTTAACTATAGTTGTTAATTTTGAGTTTTGTTTATTTAATTATATCAAAATTATACAAATTATAAAAAAGAATCAAAAGTCGATACAATTGTTGTCATAATAAGGCTACCAGATATGTTGACTAAGTAGATGATTTTGTTTTAATCATTACCACTTTGTCTCTTAATAAACTCCAATATAAGAAATTTTTATTTTAAAATTGTCTTTTTTATAAAAAGCTTTGTTCTAAACGATTTTACTAAATTTCTTTCACTATTTTTTTATTATCTATATATATATAAAAAGAGAATAGTGTCTTTTGGTATGCTTAACATTCAAAAATAAGATTTTTCCTCCAAAATAGTGATAATTCTAGAAGCTATTGTTGAGAGTATTTTTAATGTTGTCCTAATAAATGTTTGAAAATAAAAGAACTAAAATATCTTGCAAAAGAATTGAGATTATATTCAATTTAATAAGATCCTTCTTATTAATTCTTTATCCTTATCGTCAACTTTTTTTTTTAATTTTTAACATTAATATGGAGTTTTTCACAAAAAAAATAAAATAAAAAATAAACATGGATACTTTTGGCATTATTTATTTAATTTTAAAAAATATACTCCTTCTGTCTCACTACAAACTACACACTTTTCTCTCATGGCATCCCACTACAAACTACTCCCTACGTCTAATTCGATTTAGGATTATTTTTTTCGACACAGGAATTAAAAAATATTAATATAATAAGAGGAGAGAATGAGTGGAAGATGTATTGTGAGTATGAAAAGTAAAATATGAGAGAGAATTTGTGAGAGACATATTAAGGAGATTGTTGTTATAAGTATGACAAGTGAGTCTCATTAAATATAAAAATAATATAAACTTGCCATTTTGAGATGTTATAAGTCGAGTGGGACGCCAAAAATGGAAATTAGTCCTAAGTCGAGTGGGAGGAGAGAGTATATACTTTGTAAAATGGAAATATTTTATTAATTTTATATTAATGAGACTCGCATATCATACTTAGAATTACAACAACTCATTTTCTCTCTAGCTCCAACCTCATTTTTCATACTAACAACACTCAATCCACTAACATTTTTTCTTAATTTCTTAGCAAATAGTAAGTGTGAATTTTATAATACGATGGAGAAAGTATAATCTAACTGAACTTTTTTGTTGATCCCCCACTTTATATAGACGAAATTTTATTATTTCATGTTTATTTTATTTCTTATTATTTTATTTACTATTTTACAGGTTTTATTGATCCCCATTATATAGATGAAAATATTAATGCATAAAAGACTTTGCTAATTTTCCGGTGCCATGCACTTTTTGACGAATAAGCCATTATTTTGTGTTGATTTAAGATTTATTTTTTTGGGGAGTTTATTTCACTAAAAAATTGGATAAATTGTTACATTAGTTTTAACTATAGTTGTTAATTTTGAGTTTTGTTTTTTTAATTATATCAAAATTATACAAATTATAAAAAAGAACCAAAAGTCGATACAATTGTTGTCATAATAAGGCTACCAGATATGTTGACTAAGTAGATGATTTTGTTTTAATCATTACCACTTTGTCTCTTAATAAACTCCAATATAAGAAATTTTTATTTTAAAATTGTCTTTTTTATAAAAAGCTTTGTTCTAAACGATTTTACTAAATTTCTTTCACTATTTTTTTATTATCTATATATATATAAAAAGAGAATAGTGTTTTTGGTATGCTTAACATTCAAAAATAAGATTTTTCCTTCAAAATAGTGATAATTCTAGAAGCTATTGTTGAGAGTATTTTTAATGTTGTCCTAATAAATGTTTGAAAATAAAAGAACTAAAATATCTTGCAAAAGAATTGAGATTATATTCAATTTAATAAGATCCTTCTTATTAATTCTTTATCCTTATCGTCAACTTTTTTTTTTTTTTTAATTTTTAACATTAATATGGAGTTTTTCACAAAAAAAAATAAAATAAAAAAAATAAACATGGATACTTTTGGCATTATTTATTTAATTTTAAAAAATATACTCCTTCTGTCTCACTACAAACTACACACTTTTCTCTCATGGCATCCCACTACAAACTACTCCCTACGTCTAATTCGATTTAGGATTTTTTATTTCGACACAGGAATTAAAAAATATTAATATAATAAGAGGAGAGAATGAGTGGAAGATGTATTGTGAGTATGAAAAGTAAAATATGAGAGAGAATGGGTGAGAGACATATTAAGGAGATTGTTGTTATAAGTATGACAAGTGAGTCTCATTAAATATAAAAATAATATAAACTTGCCATTTTGAGATGTTATAAGTCGAGTGGGACGCCAAAAATGGAAATTAGTCCTAAGTCGAGTGGGACGGAGAGTATATACTTTGTAAAATGGAAATATTTTATTAATTTTATATTAATGAGACTCGCATATCATACTTAGAATTACAACAACTCATTTTCTCTCTCCAACCTCATTTTCCATACTAACAACACTCAATCCACTAACATTTTTTCTTAATTTCTGAGCAAATAGTAAGTGTGAATTTTATAATACGATGGAGAAAGTATAATCTAACTGAACTTTTTTGTTGATCCCCCACTTTATATAGACGAAATTTTATTATTTCATGTTTATTTTATTTCTTATTATTTTATTTACTATTTTACAGGTTTTATTGATCCCCACATTATATAGATGAAAATATTAATGCATAAAAGACTTTGCTAACTTTCCGGTGCCATGCACTTTTTGACGAATAAGCCATTATTTTGTGTTGATTTAAGATTTATTTTTTTGGGGAGTTTATTTCACTAAAAAATTGGATAAATTGTTACATTAGTTTTAACTATAGTTGTTAATTTTGAGTTTTGTTTATTTAATTATATCAAAATTATACAAATTATAAAAAAGAATCAAAAGTCGATACAATTGTTGTCATAATAAGGCTACCAGATATGTTGACTAAGTAGATGATTTTGTTTTAATCATTACCACTTTGTCTCTTAATAAACTCCAATATAAGAAATTTTTATTTTAAAATTGTCTTTTTTATAAAAGCTTTGTTCTTAAACGATTTTACTAAATTTCTTTCACTATTTTTTTATTATCTATATATATAAAAAGAGAATAGTGTCTTTTGGTATGCTTAACATTCAAAAATAAGATTTTTCCTCCAAAATAGTGATAATTCTAGAAGCTATTGTTGAGAGTATTTTTAATGTTGTCCTAATAAATGTTTGAAAATAAAAGAACTAAAATATCTTGCAAAAGAATTGAGATTATATTCAATTTAATAAGATCCTTCTTATTAATTCTTTATCCTTATCGTCAACTTTTTTTTTTAATTTTTAACATCAATATGGATTTTTTCACAAAATAAAAATAAAAATCAACATGGATACTTTTGGCATTATTTATTTAATTTTAAAAAATATACTCCTTCTGTCTCACTACAAACTACACACTTTTCTCTCATGGCATCCCACTACAAACTACTCCCTACGTCTAATTCGATTTAGGATTATTTTTTTCGACACAGGAATTAAAAAATATTAATATAATAAGAGGAGAGAATGAGTGGAAGATGTATTGTGAGTATGAAAAGTAAAATATGAGAGAGAATTTGTGAGAGACATATTAAGGAGATTGTTGTTATAAGTATGACAAGTGAGTCTCATTAAATATAAAAATAATATAAACTTGCCATTTTGAGATGTTATAAGTCGAGTGGGACGCCAAAAATGGAAATTAGTCCTAAGTCGAGTGGGAGGAGAGAGTATATACTTTGTAAAATGGAAATATTTTATTAATTTTATATTAATGAGACTCGCATATCATACTTAGAATTACAACAACTCATTTTCTCTCTAGCTCCAACCTCATTTTTCATGCTAACAACACTCAATCCACTAACATTTTTTCTTAATTTCTTAGCAAATAGTAAGTGTGAATTTTATAATACGATGGAGAAAGTATAATCTAACTGAACTTTTGTTGATCCCCACTTTATATAGACGAAATTTTATTATTTCATGTTTATTTTATTTCTTATTATTTTATTTACTATTTTACAGTGTTTTATTGATCCCCACATTATATAGATGAAAATATTAATGCATAAAAGACTTTGCTAATTTTCCGGTGCCATGCACTTTTTGACGAATAAGCCATTATTTTGTGTTGATTTAAGATTTATTTTTTTGGGGAGTTTATTTCACTAAAAATTGGATAAATTGTTACATTAGTTTTAACTATAGTTGTTAATTTTGAGTTTTGTTTTTTTAATTATATCAAAATTATACAAATTATAAAAGAACCAAAAAGTCGATACAATTGTTGTCATAATAAGCTACCAGAGGATATGTTGACTAAGTAGATGATTTTGTTTTAATCATTACCACTTTGTCTCTTAATAAACTCCAATATAAGAAATTTTTATTTTAAAATTGTCTTTTTATAAAAAGCTTTGTTCTAAACGATTTTACTAAATTTCTTTCACTATTTTTTTATTATCTATATATATATAAAAGAGAATAGTGTCTTTTAGTATGCTTAACATTCAAAAATAAGATTTTTCCTTCAAAATAGTGATAATTCTAGAAGCTATTGTTGAGAGTATTTTTAATGTTGTCCTAATAAATGTTTGAAAATAAAAGAACTAAAATATCTTGCAAAAGAATTGAGATTATATTCAATTTAATAAGATCCTTCTTATTAATTCTTTATCCTTATCGTCAACTTTTTTTTTTTAATTTTTAACATTAATATGGAGTTTTTCACAAAAAAAAAAAATAAATAAATAAACATGGATACTTTTGGCATTATTTATTTAATTTTAAAAAATATACTCCTTCTGTCTCACTACAAACTACACACTTTTCTCTCATGGCATCCCACTACAAACTACTCCCTACGTCTAATTCGATTTAGGATTTTTTATTTCGACACAGGAATTAAAAAATATTAATATAATAAGAGGAGAGAATGAGTGGAAGATGTATTGTGAGTATGAAAAGTAAAATATGAGAGAGAATGGGTGAGAGACATATTAAGGAGATTGTTGTTATAAGTATGACAAGTGAGTCTCATTAAATATAAAAATAATATAAACTTGCCATTTTGAGATGTTATAAGTCGAGTGGGACGCCAAAAATGGAAATTAGTCCTAAGTCGAGTGGGACGGAGAGAGTATATACTTTGTAAAATGGAAATATTTTATTAATTTTATATTAATGAGACTCGCATATCATACTTAGAATTACAACAACTCATTTTCTCTCTCCAACCTCATTTTTCATACTAACAACACTCAATTCACTAACATTTTTTCTTAATTTCTGAGCAAATAGTAAGTGTGAATTTTATAATACGATGGAGAAAGTATAATCTAACTGAACTTTTTTTTTGATCCCCCAATTTATATAGACGAAATTTTATTATTTCATGTTTATTTTATTTCTTATTATTTTATTTACTATTTTACAGGTTTTATTGATCCCCACATTATATAGATGAAAATATTAATGCATAAAAGACTTTGCTAACTTTCCGGTGCCATGCACTTTTTGACGAATCAAGCCATTATTTTGTGCGTTGATTTAAGATTTATTTTTGGGGAGTTTATTTCACTAAAAAATTGGATAGAAATTGTTACATTAGTTTTAACTATAGTTGTTAATTTTGAGTTTTGTTTATTTAATTATATCAAAATTATACAAATTATAAAAAAGAATCAAAAGTCGATACAATTGTTGTCATAATAAGGCTACCAAATATGTTGACTAAGTAGATGATTTTGTTTTAATCATTACCACTTTGTCTCTTAATAAACTCCAATATAAGAAATTTTTATTTTAAAATTGTCTTTTTTATAAAAAGCTTTGTTCTAAAACGATTTTACTAAATTTCTTTCACTATTTTTATTATCTATATATATATAAAAAGAGAATAGTGTCTTTTCGGTATGCATATAACATTCAAAAAATAAAGATTTTTCCTTCAAAATAGATGATGAATTCTAGAAGCTATTGTTGAGAGTATTTTTTAATGTTGTTCTAATAAATGTTTGAAAATAAAAGAACTAAAATATCTTGCAAAAGAATTGAGATTATATTCAATTTAATAAGATCCTTCTTATTAATTTCTTTATCCATATCGTCAACTTTTTTTTTTTAATTTTTAACATTAATATGGAGTTTTTCACAAAAAAATAAAATAAAAAAAATAAACATGGATACTTTTGGCATTATTTATTTAATTTTAAAAAATATACTCCTTCTGTCTCACTTTACAAACTACAGCACTTTTCTCTCGCTGGCATCCCACTTTACAGAAGAGCTACTCCCTACGTCTAATTCGATTTAGGATTATTTTTTTCGACACTTGAGGAATTAAAAAATATTAATATAATAAGAGGGAGAGAGAATGAGTGGAAGATGTATTGTAAGTATGAAAAGTAAAATATGAGGAAGAGAATTTGTGAGAGACATATTAAGGAGATTGTTATTTATAAGTATGACAAGTGAGTCTCATTAAATATAAAAATAATATAAACTTGCCAT